>JAYEVD010000790.1:0-71427 GCA_036346405.1 Phyllostachys edulis
AGGGCAGCCTCGGCCCCTCGGGAGGCCTGAGGCAGCCGGCCTGGCCGAGGCGGAGGGCAGCCATGGCCCCTCCATAGGCATAGGGGCAGCCCCTCGGCAAGGCGGAGGGGCAGCCCGCGGCCCCTCGAGGGGGCGGGAGGTCTACCTCTAGTAGATCGGGCTCTGCTGCCCGCAACCCTCGCATCTTGATGATGTGGAGTATGAGCCTTGTGAGGCGGAGGGTGAGGCGGAGGGTGAGGAAGAGTACCACTGGCCGGAGGTGAGGAGGATGAGCACCATGAGACACAAGAATTTTGGATCACGAGGACTGCAGAACACCCTGACGACCAACAGGAGGAGGAGAAACTGTCATCGTTCTGTTGGTGACACGTAGAAACTGTTTGCACTTTCACTAATTTAGCCCTTAATTGCATACCTCAAAAAACTAATATCACGAGCAATGGCGAGAAGAAGGTGGGGTGACAAATGTAGACTTCAAATGGCATAATTGGGCGTGTTGATTCGATGGCACTTCCACTGGGTTGGTCACCTCGAGAGGAAGGTGGGAACTGCATGGACATGGTGCCACTACAAAGGTCTTGAAGATCTGCTTATTCTTGAAGGAGAGGTTCCATTTGGCAATTTGTTTGCGTGAGTGGAGAAAGTTTTTGGGTAAGTATTTGAATATTCAAATCTGCTTCTATGTGTTCCTATGCATGTTAGGGTTGATTAGGTCACAACTCTCGAGTCATAATGAGTTGTACCCATTTGATTTAAGAACCATTGTTTCTAATTTATTTAACTAGATGATGCATAACCATGAAAATGATGGTTTTTTAAAAATTTGGAAGCAATTAGCTTGGCTACTAGTGCTGTTGAATGAATGGTTTTTTATGTATAGTATTTAAATCGACCTTGGTGAACATGTAGCCTCCAATCTCACCCATCTAATCTTTATTACAATAGTAGGTTGATATGCAAAGCACAACAGATATATTGGAAAGAAGCATAATTATAAATTTACCAAGTATTTTGCATTATCCTTTCTTAGGTGTGCTAGAATGTATCACGGTCCTTTTAACTTGATAGCGCACCATGCCTATCCTTTGTAAGAAAAAATCGACAATTTCATAGAGTGCATATAAATCACGAGAAAAAATGTTATCTGTCTTAAAAGTGAACATGTAAAACAGCAGTTGTCAAAGTAATATGTGAGTCTTTGCAATTGCTCTGGGACAAGCAAGCAAAACTGAGCTAAACTACTAGAAGGGTGGATACTTTGTGTGTGTGTGTGTGTGTTTCTTTTGGATGTTTAGTAGCCAAGTAATAAATGTCAACTAACTTAATCATCTTATTCTTTATCAATTCCTTTTCGCTTTCATCAACTAACTTAATCATCTTATTCTTTATCAATTCCTTTTCGCTTTCATCAACTAACTTAATCATCTTATTCTTTATCAATTCTTTATTCTTTGATTATAGTGGTGGTTTCGATGAAATTTGAGGGCAGAAGTGATTCTAGGAGAGTCTTTGCGTAATTGTGTTAAGAAGTGATCCCACGGATGTTCTCTGACACGCATCAAGCGGTGATCTGTTACCACACACAAGTCCTTGGACAGCAAATTAAATAGGGCCGGCGCTTTGCGACGCATATCACTTTGGGCGAGTACATGCGGGTAACCAAGCCGAACAAGCGATGTCCTTGATTACAATCAATTCTAGTTTATTCATATTTAACACTTGGTTAATTTAGGCAATACCTTGGTGGGCCCTTAAGTGTGAAAATGCATGGCGCTGATTCTCCAAGGCGGTGGTGCAACGAGCGATGGTTCTGAGAACTCTCGTGCGGCTAGGGGCGGAGATTGTTGATGGGCGGATGACACATCGTCAAGCGGCTCCTCCATGGCACGTTACAAGAAGAACACGGTAGGTCAACATGTTCATATTGATTGTATGTTGTAGATACATATGTATTGACCGCCGTGGTTTTTTGGTTGCGAGAAAAAAAGAAAGCGAGACTGTCTCCGATATGGAGGCATATGTAGCGACTAGGAGGGTGATCGGGAGGGCACCTTGTGCGACCAGTGGTTGAGAACAATGCGATTCGATCATTTTGTCACGATGATTTTCGCTCCGGATGATTTTGTCCAACAGTGCATATCTTGATCTTTGCTAAGGAGATTCATGGCGGACTCTGACGTCATGAATTCACCACTAGACAGTCTTGTGTACAAAATTTGGAAGGGAAGAAACATGGTCGTTTCTTCATGGGTGCTGGGGTACATTAGCACACCGACAACCCTCTCGGAGGTCCGATCCATGAGTCTTTGCATCAGCGGATGAAGTACACCTTCAAAGTCGGCAACAACCATCACATGTTTCCCGATCTCGGTTTTACGAGCTCCGGTATTGTGAACTGACAGAAATTGAGGCTAGCGGCGGTTGGAGCAAATGCTCTGGAGGTTAGTTGGGCGTGGTAGTACAATAACAAAGTAATATGCATATATATATATATATATATATATATATATATATATATATATATATATATATATATCATACTTGGCTAATGTATGGCAATGTGCAAACAAATATCACGAGCACTGGGGACGGGACTCGACTTAATGTCTCTCGTCGGAGAACCACTACCTCACTTATCTGCTCGGTTAGTAGCGCATCTTGATTATTATATTGTTAGTCTCTTATATTTGCTTGATTCGAAGACATTGCAATGACATGCAATGTAATTATTAATTCGCTCTTGCAAATTTCTTATAATCGATTTCTTATGAAAATGTAGGGAGCAGCGGGATCGGTTGCTTCTCTTTGCTAATCTGGTAGAAGATCTTGCTCCTAATGTTCTACGATGTCCATCGCCGAGAGGCCACCACAGTGCTTGCTATTTTCATGATATACTAAAAGGATACCAATATTAGAAAACATTCACAATCGGTGATTGCTAAAAGTGGATAAAAATGGCTACATATATAACTAATTCTCTATATCTATATCATAAATTCTTTTGAAATGTGTCAACATATAATAATTTGTATGTACACTCCTTTCTATGAATTTGATGATAAGTGCTTGAGACATAAATGTTGATCAGTAGTTCACAATGACAAAATATTGAGAGTTGGAGTTTAACATTTTTGCTTTTGTGCTTTTCATGTTCTTAAGCGATTTGCCATGTTATTAGGTTGTTCATCATGATTTAAAGGAATTTTTTTGCTTTGTCAATAGTTCGGTTAATTATCTTTTCATGTAATATCAATTCCTAACTTTTGTTGTAAGATGGCACTAATATTAAGTTTTGCTCTATCTGCAGAACTCCCAAAATGATGCTTTTGTCTTTGAAGATTGAAGCGAAATTGCATGCATGCAAATGGTTGTCTTGATACTTGCTTTTCTTTTATGTACATAAGAGTATGAAATTACTATTTGACTGTCATATGTATAATGCACGATGCTTACATTTTCAAACTTGAACTTGAATGTTGTGAGCTTGGCTGATTATGATGTCTATACATACATATATATACATATATTGTGGAATGGATGGATGGATGGATGGATTATTTGATTCTTTGTGGAATGGATGCATGGATGGATGGATTATTTGATTCTTTGTGGAATGGATGGATGGATTATTTGATTCTTTGTGGAATGGATGGATGGATTATTTGATTCTTTGTGGAATGGATTTTAAATGAATTTGTGAAAAATTTGGTTAATTTGTTTTGTCGCTTTCGAGTGTTTTACGCATTTCGGTGTCGACACTCGGAAATAAACAAAAGTTCAGTGTCGACACTCGGAAGCGACTACTCGAGGCCGACAAAACTTTCAGTGTCAACACTCGGGGAAAAATGACACGTGGCAATTTTCGGCGGATTTGTCGGAATATTTCCGAGTGGCGTTTTTCGCTATGCACTCGGGAACATCGCCAGTGTCACTTTTTCGATGGTTTCGTCGGTCAAGCGTTGACCCAATCGAGTGTTTTTGTAGCGTTCTGAGTGTGAACACTCGGAAATATTCCGTTCTGGTGCGAAGCCGTTAATTTGGATTTTTCAGTGTGCGAGTTTCGAGTGTAAGTGATAGCACTTTCGGGAATGTCAAATTCCCAAGTGTAACACTCGGAAGCTGTTATTATCGACTAAACTATCCAGTGTTGTTTCCCGAGTGTGACACTCGGGAAATACATTTACCGAGTGTTTACCTTCTTGTCCCGAGTGTTTTTGGCACTCGGGAAATATCATGTTTCTGGTAGTGTCTGCGCCAACATCCCAACCGATCGATCCACTCTGCAATCAACCGATTTTACTTTCGCTGCTATTTTGATACTCTGTTGGTACTTGTTTTATTTGGCCCGTCGACAATTGATATAATTATTGTAACCGCTTAAGTTAATTACCATATTGCTTTACTTTGTGTATGTGATTGTATGGATATGAATGCCAAATGTTGTGAATCGTGTACTAGCCCGATCATAGGGCGATGCAGATGCGCATATAAGGTCTTTGGGTATTCAACGCCTAGGGTCGACACTAATGTTTATGACAAAAAATATAATAGTATTTCTTATAAGTAACAATTCTCATATACATCGATTAATACTGCCTTTGTTATAATCTAGACACCTTAAAATAAGCAATGTAGATAATTTCCTCTCTCATTCATGCTATAATTTCTAGGCACTTTCAGAGTAAGCGTGGAGGCTCCTTTTAACATCGTTTTATGCTAGATACTATAATACATATTTTAATATTTTAAAAAATAGAGTTGTTTCTTATACAACTATAACCACTCTAATATATGCCTGTTTGATTTAGACCATTATAATTTGGACCACACAAAAATGGTGGTGTAGATCTTTCTCATTTTCCTCTGAGTATAACATGATAATTTATAACCCTTAAGAGTGAACACAGTGGTTTCTTTTTTCTTTGTTTTAATAATATTGTAGATAGATATAATAGATGGATAGCACTTAGCAAGCGCAGATCTTTTGAACAAAACATAGAAAAGAACTAAATATCGAGAAGACAAGCCATAGTCACTAGTTTTTTTAAAGGTATCCATAGTCACTATTTGTGTAGAAGTGAAGAAATACTATATATATGTTCAACATACAGAATCATCGCGCATGCATGCACCTATGACCTATCCATACGATGATACGTGTTAATTAACTACACTTGATCTATATATAGGCTGATCGGCTCTCATATGAAAGCTATGCATGGGCATGCAAAACTGACGACGGAAGAACATATATAGGCATGCAGTAGCTACAAGTCGATAGTTCAACGTGCATGCATGTGCAAGTCCATGCATGCACGGTTTAATTCATCGCACGCTTCATTATTCTTTAGCAGCAGTAACCTTTCCGGTTAGCCCTCGACTGCAAAATCTGCGTCAACATCCCAACCGATCCACTCTGCGACCAGCCGTCCCCCTCCATCGGTCTACGCCGCGCGACGGCGGCGAGGGCGCTCAAGATCAGCAGCAGCAACGCCACCTTCGCCGCCGCCGCCGCCATGTCACGAGATCGCTATCTGGAGTTGTTCTCTCTTCTTGAGCTATATCTATCTCTCAGTTTGCCGCACTCACTACCAGAATCGTCTAATTTCCCGAGTGCCCTAAGTTTCCCGAGTGTTTTGGGTAATACACTCGGGAACTTCCCGAGTGCCTTACTAAACACTCGGTAATTGAATGAAACACTAAAATTAACGTTTCAGTGTCCTATCGACACTCAGGGAAAATTTGGCAGGAGCAACAATGTCGAGTGTCGACACTCGAGCTAAAACATCGGTCGCGCCTTTTTTTTCCCCCACATGCGCCCGTTCGTTTCTAACGATCCGTTCAAAAACCACCATGGCGCGCTCCCTCTCCCAATCCCCAGCTGCTCCCCTCCCAATCCCCATGGCGCCGCTCCTCCCTGTCCTCCGCCGCCTCTGCCTTGCCGCCGTCACCCCTCGTCCGCCCTTGCCGCCTGCCCGCGCCTCCCCTCGTCTCCTCCCCCCTCCCTCGGCTTGCCGCCCGACCTCCTCGAGCCTTGCCGCCCGACCTCCTCAGCAGCGACTCCGCCTCCCCGCTCCCTCCTCGCCCGTGCGCCCTTCCCTCCCGGCTCCCTCCTCGCCCCCGCCGTCACCGCCGCCTCGACTCCGCCTCCCAGCTCCGCCTCCCATTGCCTCCTCATGGCTCCCTCCTCCATGGCGCCGCCTCCCGGCTCCCTCCTCCGGCATGCGCCGCCCCTCGTCGGGCCAGCGTCGCCCTTCTGGTATCACCGTGCTTGAAATGTTCGTTTGTTTAGTTAATGAAGAGATTTGCTCTCTATCATATATATTTTTGTAAAACTTTTGAAGCTATTATGCCTTTGTTCTAATGAAGCTTAGCTTTTGACAACCAAGCTGGGAATATAGATTATGGGAATAAACTTTAGGCTCTGGTTTATTTGCCTTTGCGACTCCATGTTACACAGCATCATTTATGTATTGTTGTTAAATGTTGCTCTGAGTCATTCTGAGATATTAGTGCAATGAGGAAATTCATCTTGACAAAAACTTGTCAAGTATAGAAATGAACCACCAAATCGCGGGACCTTAGTCTTTAGTTCTCTCAATCTTGTTACCACCAATTTCCATGGGTGGATATTTTTTGTGCACATGGGATATAGTGGAAAATTTGAAGGAATACTTGGTTAGTACTCTTAAGTGCAGAAATGACTTTCTTTGCTCATAAAGAAACTGTGTTTTGCATCATTTTGAGCATGGTATTCAAGTGGGAAAGGTTGGAACCACACTCCATTTCTTGAAAACTAATAAGACATGTTTGTGTGGTGTAGCTCTTTCTGAAATTGTAATAACTGACCGCTTTTATAAAAAAAAGGCCTAGTACACTTTATCTATTCAATTTGGTGAAAAATATAACAAATAATATTATCGTGTCCGAAGTGTTAAAAACTATAAAAAAAGAAAACGTATATAGCAAGACTAATCCATTATATACTATTCACATAACGAGACATTTTAAGTCCTTATTGTACCTTTTTCTATTTTAAACTATGAATTGTGATAGTGTTGTAATTTGTTTGTCCATTAAAGTGATGCAAGTTTAGTTATGTGATAAAAATAAGAAGTATTTGCCCTTTGTTGTATGTTGGACTATGATTCTGGGTTGTGAGGTTCTGGTTTTATGTTGGTTTCTTTTTTAGCTACATTAGGCTTAGTCCCTCATTGTTGCGTTATTGATCCATCTTACATTTTGCGATTAATGATAACCTATACCATGTTGGATCCTTGTTGAATTCTTCATCGATGCACACATTAGTCACAATTATAGTTATAGGCAAACACATGGAGCACATTTATTTTTAAGATTCATGGAGCACATTCTGATTAGTCAAATCTTACATGTATACCCACAGTCCACACTCAAAAGCTACTTCTTCACGGATCGGCATCGTTGAATGAAAATTTATGGTATGGTTCCATGACTCAGGTCGAATTTAGAAAGCCTTATATGTGCCTTCATAAGCTGTGCCTTCTATAGATTTGCCTTACTTCCTCCTTTTTAACTTGAGCCTTTTCCTATTGACAACAACTGCAATAGGTATTAATTAGTCGTTGAGCATGCAGTTGTATATCAAGACAAAACAAAATGTTGTCGTTTGCCAACCTAAAATATATTCATCTTAATATCCTTCTAATATAACATATAACATATTCACGTACTAGAAGGGTTACACCTCTCTCTCTCTCTCTCCCTCTATATATATATATATATATATATATATATGACAAATATTAATTCCAAATGAGAATGCACGAACACAGGCATGATCAGATTAACATCATATGATCATCGATTAATTTTAGGGTAATGATAGGGCGCGTGCGTCCGTCTGCCAGACGTAAGCGCTCTCCACTCCACTTTGTTATCTCGTCCGGCTCCTTATCTCCTCATCTCTACCGCCACAACACTTCAAGTCACTTCGTTTTCTCCGTTCCCCTTTCTCCTCATCCTCACACACCATAAATCCTCTCTCCCCCACAAACCAGCTGCTTGCCCTAAGGTTCATGGCGACGGCATGGCCAGGCAGGCGACTCTGCCGACTAGGGAAAAAGATCACTTGAGTAGGAATTGGAATAGAGATAGAAAGTTAAGTACTCATGAGCTGATATTTTCTTCCCTTTTGGGTTATTAATGGGTATAGTACTAGAAAATGATATTGCCGTACAATTTGTTGAGCTATATCAATATGCACAAACATGAAACAACGATTGGTTACGTAGCACTTTCAACGTACACATTCCCGTGCAAACTTAATTAGTTTGTGTGTAGCGATTTTTTGTTTTGTCTAAATTTCAATGCTTAAGTGCGATTCTGTCCTAATATAGCTCATGGTTTTCAATCAGATCTTCTTGCCTCCCCTCGCCATTGCCTCCACCACACACAATTGCGACCATCTTCCCCATGCAGCTCCCTCGCTCCCTCGGCTCAAGAAGTCTTGTAAGGTAATGGATAAGTGCAAAAAGAAATAAAGTTTTCTTATTTTCTTTTGTGTTGTCCATTCTGATTGGATTGATATCTTTGTCATTACAATGCTACATTAACGTGTTAATAAATAAAGGTATTCATATATATTGAAAGAAAGCGTTTTTATGCTCAGTTGATCATGTATATTGTCTTCATGTCAATCTGTTTTAGTGTACATATATAGGGCATGCATCATAGGGTAGCTTCTAGCTAGCTCTGTAGTTGTAATTTTGACATAAATAAAAGTTGGATTAAAATATGCATTATGTTTTGTACACTAGGATGGTGAGGATCGTAGTTGGATGTACTTTGGGCGTAGAAGCGATGGGTATTTGTACCCAGAATGGATGGAAAAGTCGGTGATTTTGTGGATCGAGCATTTGCTAGGCATAATGGACGGGTGTGTTGTGCCCTTGTTCTCGTTGTTGAACACACGGCCACAAATGAGGGCAACAATGATCGCACACTGTGCAAGTCTGATTTAGGCGAGACTATACCGTGTGGGTGTATCACGGCGAGTCACAAGATAGCGATCGGATGTGTTAAGGGAAGAAAGCAGACGATGGCGGCCACAATGAGAGTAGGATAGAAGACATGCTAGATGATGTCGTCATGCATATGGGCCACCCTCTTGAGGAAGAACCGGAGCACGCAACAAGGGCTTTCTTTGATATGTTGTCTGCTGTGAGTCAACCACTTCATGGGCACACACAGTGTCCCAACTAGATGCTATCACACGACTACTTCTTTGTCAAGTCTCGATTCGGCACAAGCATTGCTTGCTTTGATGCATTCTTAAGCGTGTTTAGCACTCTTCTCCCAAATGGTCACAAACTGCCCACTAACTTGTATGAGGCCAAGAAATTGATAAGCGCACTAAATATGCCATATGAGAAGATAGATGTTTGTCCAATTCATTGCATGCTATTTAGGAATGAGAATGTGGACAAAGATCCTTTGTGATAAGTGTGGTGAGTCTAGGTTTGTTGAGGTTGACTCGGTGATGGTCGAGAAGAGGCGACTTCCTATTGGCGAGAAAAATACTTAGCTATCTACCATTTGTGCCATGAATCCAGCGGTTATACATATGCGAGGTTTCGCCAAACAAATGGTATGGCACAAGTATGGTCGTCGGTACCAAAATGACAAGATGGTCCACCCATCGATGGTGAAGCATGGAAGCAATTTGACCGAGACTATGTAGAGTTTCTTCATGAGACCTCGGAGCGTTCAATTGCAATTGCAATGATGGGTTTAACCCATTTGGTATGGGGGCTGCGCCATACAATTTGTTAGCTGTGTTTGTCATTCCCTTAACCTCCCACCGGCGTTTGCATGCGAAGCGGTACATATTCCTTTCCTTGATAATCCACGGTCACGAGTACCCGGGGAAGAATATGAGTGTATTCATGGAGCGGTGGTGGATGAATGTTACATGCTTGGGAACAAGGCATAGTGACATATGATCGGGCATTGAAGCAGAACTTCACCATGCGGGTCGCATACCACACATCCATGCATGACTTCGGCGTCACGGGATATTACGTGGGTGAGTGCGTACATGGGAAGATGCCATGCCCAATCTGTAGGGAGGCGTTGCGTGGTCATTGGCTAAAGCATGGTGCATAAGCACTCCTTCTTCGATTGTCATCGTCAATTCCTTCCAATTGACCACGAATTGAAGTGACACAAGCTGGATTTAGGGCCAATATTCTTTGTCTGTAGTGGACCACCATGTAAATGCAGCGGTGAGGAGGTTAGTGCGGCTAGATGCTTTGAAGCCTCTTGATGATGGTGATGGGTTAGAAATATGGTGAGGAGCACAATTGGACTCACATTTCAAGTTTGTGGCGGTGCCATACTTCCATAAGCTCATTCTTCCCCATAACATAGATGTAATGCATAATGAGAAGAATGTTGTAGAGGCCATATTTAGCACATTCTTTGACATTCGAGATAAGGCGAAGGACAATGTGAAGGCTCGCCTTGATCGGGAGGAGCTTTGCAATAGACCCTCGTTGAATATGATCCATAAGCCGACTCTTGGCAAGTGGGAGAAGCCAAGAGCTAGTTATTGTCTAACTAGGGTTCAGAGGAAGGAGATTTTGGAATGGTTTGAGACCTAAAGTTTCTGATGGGTATCTGACAAATCTAAGGAGAGGAGTGAATTTAGCTACCATGTGCATCAATGGCCTAAGAGCCATGACTACCATATATTCATGGAGCGCCTTTTACTGTGACGATCCGTAGCTCGTCCCGAGTGTGTTTGGCAAGTGATGGCGGAGTTGAGCTTCTTTTATCGGCAGACTATGTGCGTAAAGAGATAGATCCCATGGTAATGTCAACTATGGGCGTGAAGTACATGTGTTACTTTGTAAGTTGGAAAAGATCTTTCCACAGCTTCTTCAATCCAATGCAACATTTGATTCTCCATCTACCCTATGAAGCTAGGATGGGGGACGATTGCAAAACCGGTGGATGTATCCAATTGAGAGGAACAAAAGGAACTACGAGGCAAAGCAAAAAATCGATCGCGTGTTGAAGCATCCATAGCGAGCGTACATAATTGAGAAATTTCCCATTTCACATCAATATACTTTCTTGACAATGTTACTTGCGGTGCACAATCAAACCTCACGATACAATATTGGCATCCTCAAAATAATTGCCAACTTAGCCTCTTCACGGAAGTGGTGACACGTCAGCGGTGGTACTCCCAAAGTTTTATCGTGGGAGGTGGTTGGCTGCGATGTTGTATGTCTTTACCAACCTCTCAAGCGGATGATTACATTAGGTATGCAACAATTATTTTTTCGCAATAATTGATGCATGAGTGTTTTAATCTACTTGTCTTGTTGTCTATAGGGAATTTGTTAGGAGGCGAGTGGAAGCAAGCGTCGAGACCCATCCGAAAAACAAGTTGAGACCCTTCTTAGGAAGGGTCTTTGGGAATTGTAAACGAATTTCCGACTTGGTTCTATCGATAACTTCTCTATTAGCTTCTCCCCTTGCGTATTATTTACTAAGTAAAGAGGAACTAATACATGAAACCCATTCTATTTATGATGTAGAGTTTGAAGGACAAGTCTATGAGCAGCGAATTGAAGCAAGTTGCTCAAGGATGCCACACTCGGGTGCTGTCCTATAGTACCTACAATGTGAATGGGTACCGCTTCCGAACATCCACACATGAGAGGAGCGGCCTAATGCAACAACAATTAACAGTGGATTGGTGACTATAGAACAAGATGGGAGCGATACACCTGTTGAATACTATGGAGTAATTGAAGAAATAATTGAACTATATTTCCATGGTAGCAAATCTCTCAAACTTATGTTATTCATATGTCATTGGTTCCATCCGTTTAGGGGAGTCAGACGGGATACATCACTTGGGCTGGTTGAAGTTGCACATCAATCAATCCTACCAGGCAATGACCCATTTATTGTGGCTCAGCAAGCCACCCAAGTATACTACATCCCGTATCTATGCAAAACTATGAGTAGTCTAGTGGATTGGTGGGTAGTACATAAGGTGCAACCATATGGTAAACTACCTACCCCTAGTGAGCAGGACTACAACATGGAGACCAACAATGGTGTTGACCTATTCTTTCAAGAGGATGGGCTACCAAGGACTTTTGAAATAATAATTGGGGAAGAGGACGATCACATGGATGATATTCAAATCGATGCCGATGAGGTTGTAAACCAAGAGGACTTGGAACTACTTAATCGCTTAGACATTGATAGCACGAAGGGATGAGGTTGAGTCAACACCTCATGATAGTGGCGATGACATTTTGGAGGGCCCATCAGCGGAGGATCCCATTGTAGATGACTACTTGAGCATGATCTTGTATGTCTTCCATTTATTTCTTTGCATGTTTTTAATTTTTTGTATAAGCTTACTTGATTACGTTATATTACATTTTCTATGAGCTTACTTGATTACGCTATATTAATTGATTTATTTTATTTCATTTCATTTGAGGACACCAAAATATGAGTGGCGGCATATACTCTAGTAGAGGTAGGCGCTTGTTTTCCACTCGAGGAGGCGGAGGCGGCATGGCCTCGAGGAGGCGGAGGGGCAGCCACGGCCCCTCGGGAGGATCGAGGCAGCCTCGGCCTCCGGGAGGCTGAGGGCAGCCGTGGCCCCTCCGGGAGGCCTGAGGCAGCCTCGGCCCCTCCGGGGAGGCCTGAGGCAGCCGTGGCCCCTCCGGGAGGCCTGAGGCAGCCTCGGCCTCCGGGAGAGGCTGAGGCGGTCGTGGCCACTCGGCGAGGCGGAGGGCAGCCATGGCCCCTCGAGGAGGAGAGGGTGGTGTGGCCTCTCAAGGGGCAGCGAGGGGTCTACCTCTAGTAGATCGGGCTCACATGCCCATGACCTGCGTCTTGATGATGTGGAGTATGAGCACCGTGAGGCGGAGGTGAGGAGGAAGAGCACCTGGCGGCGGAGGTGAGGAGGATGAGCACCATGAGGCACAAGAATTTTGGATCACGAGGACTGCGAACTGCCTTGACGACCAACCCGAGAGGAGGAGAAGATATCATCGTTCTGTTGGCGACACGTAAAAGCTGTTTACACTTTCACTAATTTAGCCCTTAATTGCATACCTCAAAAAACTAATATCGCAGCAATGGCGAGAAGAAGGCGGGGGTGACAAATGTAGACTTGAAATGGCATAATTGGCGTGTTGATTCGATGGCACTTCCTGGGTTGGTCACCTCTGAGAGGAAGGCGGGAACTGCATGGACATGGTGCCACTCTGAGTTCTTGAAGATCTGCCATTGTTGAAGGAGAGGTTCCATTGGACATTTGTTTGCCCCTCGAGGAGATCCCACGGATGTTCTCTGAAGCACGCATCAAGCGGTCATCTGTTACTACACACAAGTCCTTGGGCGACAAATTAAGTAGGGTGGCGCTTGCAGCGTATCACTTTGGGCGAGTACATGCGGGTAACCAACCGAACAAGCGATGTCCTTTTGATTACAATCAACTCTAGTTTATTCATATTTAACACTTGGTTAATTTTAGGCAATACCTTGGTGGGCCCTTAAGTGTGAAAATGCATGGCGGCGGATTGCCCAAGGCAGGTGGTGCAACGAGCGATGGCTCTGAGGACTCTCGTCTTTGCTAGGGAGTGGAGATTGTTGATGGGCGGGACAGACACATCGTCGAGCGGCTCCTCCATGCACGTTACAAGAAGAACTGGTAGGTCAACTTGTTCATATTGATTGTATGTTGCGGATATATATTTATTGACCGCCGTGGTTTTTGGGTGCGAAAAGCGAAGCGAGCTGTCTCGATATGGAGGCATATGTAGCAACTAGGAGGGTGATCGGGAGGGCACCTTAATGCGGCCGGTAGCGATAGAGAACTTAATACGATTTCGATCATTTTATCACGATGATTTTCGCTCCCTAATGATTTTGTCCAACAGAGTGCATATCTTGATCTTTGCTAAGGAGATTCATGGCCGGTGCGGCGTCATGAATTCACCACTAAACGCTTGAGTCTTTGTGTACAAAATTTGGAAGGGAAGAAACATGGTCGTTTCTTCATGGGTCTGCGGGTACATTAGCACACCGACAACCCTCTCGGAGGTCCGATCCACGAGTCTTGCATCAAGCGATGAAGTACACCTTCAAAAGTCGGCAACAACCATCACATGTTTCCCGATCTCGGTTTTACGAGCTTGAGCGTAAGCTATGACAGAAATTGAGGCTAGGCAGTGTTGGAGCAAATGCTCCTGCGAGTTAGTTGGGCGTGGTAGTACAATAACAAAGTAATATGCAATATATATATATATATATATTTATATATATATATATTTTATATATATATATATATATATATATATATATATTCATACTTAGCTAATGTATGGCAATGTGCAAACAAATATCACGAGCACTTTCGGGACGAGGACTCGACTTAATGCCTCTTCGTCGGGGAACCACTTGCCTCCCTATATCTGCTCGGTTAATAGCGCATCTTGATTATTATATTGTTAGTATCTTATGGTGCTTGATTAGAAGACATTGAAATGACATGCAATGTAATTATTGGTCGCTACTGCAAATTTCTTATAATGTGATTTCTTATGAAAATGTAGGGAGCGGTGGGATCGATTCTTGCTAATGCTCAAAGTGAAGATCTTTGGTCCTAATGTTCACACGGCGTCCATCGCCGAGAGGCCACCACAGTGCTTGCTATTTTCATGATCTACTAAAGGATACCAATATTAGAAAACATTCACAATCGGTGATTGCTAAAAATGGATAAAAATGGCTTCATATATAACTAATTCTCTATATCTATATCATAAATTCTTTTGAAATGTGTCAACATATAATAATTTGTATGTACACTCCTTTCTATGAATTTGATGATAAGTGCTTGAGACATAAATGTTGATCGATAGTTCACAATGACAAAATATTGAGAGTTGGAGTTTAACATTTTTGCTTTTGTGCTTTTCATGTTCTATATTGTTAGGTGCTAATAAGCACGTCAACATATGAATTTGCCAGAGCTTTTAAAAGGTACATCATACAAGTGGATACCATGCATGTAATTATATATCTAACAAGATATCACTCCTCGCACCTCTTAATTAAGTCCATATATAGTTTCAGCTCATTCCTTTTCTGATAGTACATCATTATACTCAAATTTCTCTTGCATGTCTTTGTAGATGACATAAGTAAATGATCAATTAGGCCACAAGCTAGTGGCCCACACGAGCATGCCCTTAAGCGATTTGCCATGTTATTAGGTTGCTCATCATGATTTAAAGGAATTTTTTGCTTTGTCAATAGTTTGGTTAATTATCTTTTCATGCATCAATTCCTAACTTTAGTTGTAACATCGCACTAATATTAAGTTTTGCTCTATCTGCGAGAACTTTGAAAATGATGCTCTCATGCACGGAAGATTGAAGCGAGAAACTCTGTGCATGCAAATGGTTGTAATGATACTTGCTATTTGGGCTGTCATATGTATAATAATGCCTTATGCTTACATTTTGAACTTGAACTTGAATGTTGTGAGCTCGGGAGGCTGTTATGATGCCTTTTTGATCTATACATATATATATACATATATTGTGGAATGGATGGATGGATGGATTATTTGATAGGTGTGGAATGGATGGATGGATTATTTGATTCTTTGTGGAATGGATGGATGGATTATTTGGCTTTGTGGAATGGATTTTAAATGAATTTGTGAAAATTGGGGTTCATTTGGTTTGTCGTTTTCCAGTGTCTTCTCTCTTTCCAGTGTTTGGCACTCGAAATAGACTAAAACTTTCAGAGTGTCGACACTCGGAAGCATTAAACTTTCACGAGTGTCGACACTCGGGAACACTTGTCCGTGGCGATTTCTGCGGATCCGATGGAAACTTTCGAGTGTCTTTTCGCGTATTGCGAGTGTTGACACTCGGGAATACTTCCGTTCTTGAGTTGAGAAGCCGTTGACATTGTTTTTCTTTGAGTGTCTAACTTTCCGAGTGTCTCTGAGATGCACTCGGGAAAGTGATGTTTCAGTGTAACACTCGGAAACCGATTTCTCCGACTAATCTATCGAGTGCTGTTTTCGAGTGTGACACTCGGAAATATATTGCCAGTGTATCTCCCTTTCGAGTGTTTTGGCACTCGGGAAAAATCTGTTTCTGGTAGTGACTGATCTCTGGAGAAAATATTTTCACAGTGATATCCTTTTTATAGATGGGCTGAAGAACGAGCTTGCTAGAAGTGAAGTGAGCTTTGCGTGTACTTTGATCTCGTGCTCTGAACTTTGAAGCCTTAATGATTATTAATTCTTGCGATGTGTACATGACGTACGTTGAGGTCTATGTACTACAGATTTTTCCTCTTCGACCGTAAGAACACGAATTCGTTGATCGATATCGTCCATGCGAGACTTGAATCGTCCAGTCCTGGTTGTTCATCAATTTCTGCGGTTCTTAGTCTCCCACGCGCGGGAGGTTTCGGCCAAATTTCCGGTGTAAAATTTGATGGGATCCGGCCAAAACAGGACGCTTTGCAAGTGGAATAGTACAAATCAATGGGTGCCAGCCCTGTTCAGCTAATAGCTGGTGAGGTACCCTTAAAAAAAGCTGGTGAGGCCAAATCATGTGCTTGTTGCCTATCTCTTGCAGTGATCTTAGAAAACAAAAGAATTGTTCATACACATGTATACCACTTAAAAGGACATGTTATACCTCTTTATCAATTTTGAACCGTTTGAATTTGTTTATGCGTGATATGGCGGTTATCCTGACGGTTTTTAACCGTATGTGATAAGATATAACACGAGCGGTTTTTGTTGAAACCGTCGTGAAGGGCTAGTATCACGAGCGGTTTCCACAAAAACCGTCTGTGATCATAAGATATCCTGAGGCGATTCTATTTACAAACCATCGTGATTTGAGACATATCACGAGCGGTTTGGAAAAAAACGATCTGTGATATTCTCATATCCAGACGGTTTGTAAATAGAACCGTCGGTGATACTATATCTTCACATACGGTTTCAATAAAAACCATCTGTGATAGTTCTTTATACCTAACTATTTTTTTTTGATTTTTGGCTAGCCTCGGGAATTGCTAGCCATGCCCTCTGAAAACAAGCATCTGACAGATACAACCACAGATAATCAATTGTTGACAACTCAAAGTGATCATTTACATCTCAAAATAAATTACAAAAGAATTTGTTCAAGTATTGTCGCTATAGTTACAATTGGATTACAATTGAATCAATTGTTTGAAGGTGGTTGAGAGGTGTCGACGGAATGAAACTCTCCATCGGTGTTAATGACCTCAAGCGTCATGATTTCTTTCACAACTAGTGCATCTAAATCTATGTTCAAGCCACATAAGCTAGCAAGAGTAAAATAGTAAGTATATATATTTAAATTTATAATTAGAAAATAATTATTTTGAGATTAACAAACCTCGGGATTATTTATCTTAGCACTCATGATTTCTTTGCATATGATGGCAAACATAGAATGCACATAGGTAATCTTATTTTTTTGGCGACCTTTGCAAAAAACAAATTACATATATAGGTATAGTCAGTTCGAGACATATTATTACGAAGTATGATATAGGATTATTGTGTTGTAGCGCGTACCGAAAATCGCGTCCTGTGTTACAATGTGGCGCTCGATCCCTTGTATGCCCCTCCGTTGGCAACATAGGCGATGAATGACCTACATGATTTCAAAAAGTTATCATCGGCCATTTCAAACGAAGGAAGACTACAATAGAGTTATATATAGAGGAAATGAGCATATCTGTCGAGTATTCCTTTCACAAGGGTGAAGTCGTGGGTTTTGTTGAGTATAGAATCAAGGTATATTACCTTATTCCTCTTTGGTATAATGACTAAAAGGATCCAGTGGTACCTACTCATGTATGTCGCTATAGTCATTAAACCTAAGTTCTCTTGTGTATAAAGTACAAATGAAATTTATATAGCAAATAGTGAAGCACTTACTTCTGGTTGTAAGGCACCACTATGTAGTTCTTATAAGTGACACTAATGTTTATGAAAAAAAATATAATAGTATTTCTTATAAGTGACAATTCTCATATACATATGATTAATCTGCATTGTTATAATCTAGACATGCCAGAAATAAGCAATGTAGATAATTTATTCTCTCATTAATGCTATTATTTCTAGGCACTTTCGAGTAAGCGTGGAAGCCCTTTTAACATCGTTTTAATAATAACTATCCAAATTCTCCAGCATAGCCGTCTTTGCTAGAATCTTGTAATACATATTTTAATATTTTAAAAAATAGAGTTGTTTCTTATACAACTATAACCACTCTAATATATGCCCGTTTGATCTAGACTATTATAATTTGGACCACACAAAATCGTGGTGTAGATCTTTCTCATTTTCTTCGAGTATAACATGATAATTTATAACCCTTAAGAGTGGACATAGTGGTTTCTTTTTCTTTGTTTTAATAATATTGTAGATAGATATATATAATAGATGGATAGCACTTAGCAAGCGCAGATCTTCTGAACATAACATAGAAAAAAAACTAAATATCGAGAAGACAAGCCATAGTCACTAGTTTTTTTTTTAGGTAGCCATAGTCACTATTTGTGTAGAGGTGAAGAAATACTATATATATATGTTGAGCATACAGAATCATCGCGCATGCATGCACCTATGACCTATCCATACGTGATACGTGTTAATTAACTACACTTGATCTATATATAGGATGATCGGCTCTCATAAGAATGGAGAAAAAACAACTAATCACGCGAGAACATATATAGGCATGCAGTAGCTACAAGTCGGTAGTTCAACGTGCATGCATGTGCAAGTCCATGCATGCACGGTTTAATTCATCGCACGCTCCAATTCCATTAGTCTTTAGCAGCAGTAACCAGGCGGGTTAGGCCCCGACTTCAAAATCTGCGTCAACGTCCCAACCGATCCACTCTGCGACCAGCCGTCCCCCTCCATCAGTCTACGCCGTCGCGATGGCGGCGACGAGGACGCTCAAGATCAGCAGCAGCAACGCCACCTTCGCCGTCGCCGCCGCCGCCACCGCCACCACCATGTCACAACTCACGAGATCGCTATCTGGAGTTGTTTTCTCTTCTTGAGCTATCTAGCTCTCAGTTTGCCGCACTGATCTCTGGAGAAAATATTTTCACGGTGATATCCTTTTTATAGATGGGCTGAAGAGCTAGCGTGCTAGAGGTGAAGTGAGCTTTGCGTGTACTTTGATCTCGTGCTTTGAACTTTGAAGTCTTAATTCTTGCTATGTGTACATGACGTACGTTGAGGTCTATGTACTACAGATTTTTCCTCTTCGACCGTAAGAACAAGAATTCGACGAGATCGTTTGATCGATATCGTCCATGCGAGACTTGAATCGTCCAGTCCTGGCTGTTCATCAATTTCTGCAGTTTTAGTCTCCCACGCGCGGGAGGTTTCGGCCAAATTTCCGGTGTAAAATTCGATGGGATCTGGCCAAAACAGGACGCTTTGAAAGTGGAATAGTACAAATCAATGGGTGCCAGGCTGCCAGCCCTGTTCGGCTAATAGCTGGTGAGGTACCCTTAAAAAAAGCTGGTGAGGTCAAATCATGTGCTTGTTGCCTATCTCTGGCAGTGATTTTAGAAAACAAAAGAATTGTTCATACACATGTATACCACTTAAGCGAACATATTATACCTTTTATCAATATTGGTATACTTAAATACTGATTCTAAGAAACTCCAATGCGGCGTGGTTGAAAATTTTTCATCAGATCCCTTTATTCTTACTATACACCCTTTTCCATATATAAAAGGGCTATATACACAAATTATGCTATAAAAAGTGGATTTGATGTTTTTCGTGGAACTCACTTGGTATCTATACATATACTAATTGGAGGCTCTCCTAGAAGCTCCCATATTAATCCTAGGAGTAATAAAGGGTAGAAATTCTCACATTAATCGAAGAAAAAGAAAAAAAAAACTAAAAATTCCCACATTAATCAGAGAAATCTAACCATCCAATTCTATATAGATGGTGCAACCTACGGTTTGAATTTTTTTTTGCATCCGGCAGCCTGGTGCAACCTACGGCTTGGAATTCTTTTTGTATCCGGTAGCCTGCTTGGACTCCGATTCAAACTTTCAGAAGACCCAACAAACTCAGAGGCCTGCATGGACTCCTGCGGCTAGGATTCAGAAAAAAAAAACCTACATGAACTCCTATTCAAGGTTTTTTTGTATGCCGTGCAGGCAATCCGCCTGAGGAGATCGTCGTTCAAAAAGTTGCCCCGACACGGCCAGTGTTTAAGCCTAGAGATTGGCGGTGTCCTTCCTTTGGTTCTGATGTGAGAGAAGTAGAGATCGATAGAGCAATAATCAACTGGTGATCGAGATAAGCTAGGGAGGAGGAGATTCAAGAGAAGACAGCAGGCAGGTATGCAGCCCATCCATTCCCATGGGCTAGGTTCTTGGATAAAGTATTTAGTCTCCATCTTGAAAGATAAAATAATTAAATAAAAAATTCATAGATTATGATAATAGTACTTAAAATAAAATTTATTGAGAATGGATTAAAGTACAATCTGATTTTGATTTTAATTTTAATCACCAATGACTGAGAACATGTTTAAGTTCTACAAAGGACAAAGTGCTCATGATTGACGAATTGATACACACCAAGTCAATAACACTTTGTGTTGATGCAACAGGAAAGAAATCAGAGCATCACTGAGAGAGATTGTACAAAAGCTAGCTACTTTGCTTTCATTACTAATAGATGCAAAGTCCTCATGTGCCATTGATGGAAACTTAGAAGAACCCTGATCGATGGCTGCTCATGGTTCAATCACTGAGAACAATATTGAAAACAGAGGAATTCAAGTGCAAGAAAGCAAGACGTGAAGCTGGAATTCATAGTCAAGCAGCATCTAACAATATTAAACCACCTTTATAGATAATATAAAAGTTCAAAAATCGAAATTTTAAATTTAAACCAGCCTTTTCTGTCAATGTATATACAAACTCTGAATTCATATTTCAAATATATATATTTTTAGTATTCAAATATTAGTGTTTTCAATGTCTAAAGTTTGTAGATTGATTATGGCATTGCAGTGGAAGCTCACCATGCCAACTAAGAAATAAAGTTTTATCTATTGAACTAAGGTAGGATTCTACAAGTTCCTACCAGTTATTTATCAATAAAAAAATATTTTTACTTATATAGAGCGTGCAGGTGCGGGTTGATAACTAGTTATTATAATCACTATTAGAGTATGCTCCAAAAGATAAAAGAGGTATAACAACATCATATATATTCTAGTTAAATTGTGAACGGAGACTAATTATTTCTTCCATTTTAGCGCTCAGATTTTAAATTAGCAGGTTCTATGTACGTAACCGACCATTGCATAGCCCAAAGGTGGCATCTTGTTTCTCACCGACCACGGTTGGGTGGATTATTTGTATAGATTTTTCACTATAATTTCACGGGATTTGAACTAAGGTACTAAATAGAGTTGGTAGTAGCCGCTATGGCGATAGCGAGTGTAACATCCAAAATTTTCAATTTTATGAAAAATAAATTAATTTTTTTACGGTTGATATACAATAGAACGAGTTAGTTAGAGAAATCTTCACTATTCCAGCAAGATTTTGCTCTTACAACTTTATAAAAGATTATTTCAACTACCTGTTACATCCAAAAGTAGAAATAATAAGTGATTTTGAAAAGCCAACGTATTGCCAACATGAGCTTAAGTATTTAACTATGGTCTGATTAACTAGGATGATATATATTTGGCCGAGGATGTTATATATTTGTAGTGGAAAAAATTAACGGGGCCAGGCTACCTTGACCGGGTGTTCAGAGCAGCAAGGCATAGTCATGGGAGTTGACCATTCTTTTGTACTAGGGTCATTTCATTTAGTCTCTTTGAATGGTTGGTCAAAGTCAAATAGCTTGAAAATTATTTTCTAACTTGCTGGGAGGGTAATGTTATATTGAGAAGTCAAACCATTCAAATACAACAGCGGTCTTTGAAACACCTGAAAATTTTCAAATTAGATTTGAGTTTGATTTGAATCTCGTTTTCAAATCCAGTTTAGCAAAATTCGGCCAAATTCATCAAAACTCAAAACCCAAAACCCAAATCCCGTTTTCCCTTTTCTCCCTCCGGTCGCGTCCTCGCCCAAGCCGCTTCCACCCGGCCTTGACCCACGCGTCGCCATGGGGCCGCGATCGCCACCGCCTCTGCAGCGGCTCCATGCCAAGCGCACCGGTCGCCGCCACCTCGCCGTGCCACCTCCCTCTCTGCCATCAATGCGCAGCCTGCGTCCCATCGCCCCGCGCCACCTCCCGGCCTCGCTCCAGTGGGAGAGCCGGTCACCGCCTCTCCCGCGCCTTCAATGCGCGCGCTCCCCGAGCCGCTCGGCACCACCTCGACCGCTCCGGTGAGGGTCATTGCTGCCAGCCTGAGCCCCACCCCTACCCATGCCGCCGCCACTCCGTCCGGCACCGCGCAAAACCCCTCGCCCAACCACGTCGCCGTCCCCTCTGCGGTCGTCGCCCATGCTGCGCCCTGCTCCCACCGCCTCCCTGGGGCTATAAAAGCCGCCCCCCACCCAGCCATCCAACTCGCACAAGCCCCTCTCCCTCCCCCCACCTTCGTCCCCAAAGCGGCAAGAGCCATTGCCGCCTCGGTTCATCCATCCCCGTGGCGGGTTCACCCTCCCCTCGAGATCCACCCATTCCAAACACGAACCCTTTCCCCACCCATCTGGCCTCAGATTCGCCGGATCTGCGCCGACGCCGCTCTCTTCCTCACCGCCGTCCCCCAAACCCGAAACCAAATCCAAATGCACCCCACGCAAAACCCTAGAGTTAGATGCCACCTACCTGGGCGAAGCCCTTCCTCGCGCCGCCCTTCCGTTCTGTGGCGTGGCCGTCATTGTCATTGCTGCCGTGCGCGCGTATGTCATGACTGCGTTGCCCTAACCACGCTTGCCTAGCGGCCTCGGCGCTATGGCGAAGGCGGCGCCCATAACCCTAAGGCCTTTGGCGTGTTGTTGAGCCGTCGGGCGGTTCAACCAAATGGGCTCGGCCCATTTTCCTAAACCCTTCTTGTGCTAAGCCGATTCTTTGTTCACCGTGTTTTGATCCAACAACATTCCTTTGCCAGTACTTTCCATTCTTGTTCACCGAAAAACCAAGTCTTTGTTCACAACCCGGCCTTTGTTCATTCGATTAAGGCCACACCTTTGTTCAAGCGATGGCGATTCTTGTTCCTAAAACCTAGATTAGTGGTTAATTCTGTTTATATCTAATTAATAGGTATGAACAATAAAATGGTCACTATTCATCGAAAACCCTAAATTGATATTATATATCCATTACGTAGTCTCGAACTCATAAAGCCCATTCCTAACTCCGTTCGACCATATCCAACTCTGTTAAAACCTTTACCTCTTTAAGTTGATTCTTTATCTCCTTTTATATTTTTGTTGTACTTGGATTCTTTTTCTAGGCTCATTCCTTGTTGAGTCAAGCGTTTTATTTGGTTTTTGTGTATTGCGCTAGGTTTCGGCAAGACGAGCTTGACCACAGTACATCTCGGGGCAGGACCGGGAAGCGTGAGCATTTGGGGACTTGAGCAAGGAGGCAAGTTGCATACCTTGAACATATTGAACCTACATTCCATATAATTCATATTATTATCTTCATTAATATATTTTAGCCAATTATTTCAACAAAGAAATAATACTTTGGAATGCCATGTTGAATAGATAAAACCCTTCACCCACATATCAAATCACCCATTCTTGTAGGCCATTTTCATTTTGATAAAATTAGTCCACATAAAATAATAGCAAATATTCATAAAGTCTTACAAAACTCTTTTCTAAATCTTGATAAGGAAGGTTGGCTTTGAGCCAATAGACTTTGGTGTGAAGTTGAGGTTGAGTCCAAAAGTTGGATAACCCAATATACTTGGTAAAATAAGTCATCGGTGAGATCTAGAGGTGGGCTGACCACAAGTCGGTGTTGGGCCATCGCCTCCTTTGGATGACAAGTAAGGACAAGAACCATGTGCCAAATGTGAACCTGAGAAACCGCTCAACCACATGCGTGGTCATTACTCCCTAACTTAGTACCTTTGCTTTTCCAATTGAATATCTACAATATCAAGGGCGAGGCAGGTGGGCACGGAGGGACACTCATTTGGTCTCATAGCAGTATGGACTGTCGACATCGGGCACAAATTCCACTATTGGCGGTGGTCTCTCGAAAGTTGTATGGATTTAGACCTCTAGGGTAGAGGCTAAAAGGAGAAGCGATGAAAAGGCTTTGTTATCCCAACTTCGGTTATGCGCAAACATGTTGCGTGACAATGTGAGTTTGAGATATCGTGTGGGTAAAGTTGGGCAACTCTGCGAGTGTAAATCAATGTTATTCGAGTACACCGTGCTTAGGTTAATGAATTTGTGTTCATGGGTGATTCAATATACAAGGCATAAGTAGGTTTCTGAGATGTTAGTTGGTAATTTCAGATGTTGTAAACCCTGTGGCTATATTTATTCTTGTTTCTTGTCTTTATTTATGGTTAAGCTTTCAAATTCAACTATTGCATTCCACATATGCTGTATTGGTAAAAGCTGTACCATTAGTTGATATTCGACATGTAGTTAAATAACATTTCCTATGCAATTTGTTGAGTCGGTAGTAGTACTTATTCTCACTCTTTGGGCGGGCTCTTTGCAGAGTGCTGTTGCACTTTCGGCAAAAGCAACTTTACACTCGGCAAAGCCTTTGCTAAAGTGCAACACTCGGCAAGAGCCTCCGTCGAATCCTTAGGTAAAGGCTGCTTTGCGAGTGCCAAATTCGGGCACTTTCGGCAAAAGCTTCTTGAGAGTGCCGTCTTGAACACTCGACAAAGATTTGGCGTCGTCGGCGCCGTCTATATTTTTAAACCTCTTTCTTGAGTGCCACACGGCCGGCACTTTCGACAAAGCGTGTTTTTATTTTATTTTTAAATTTTCTTTGCGAGTGCAATGGGCATTGCACTTTCGACAAAGCGTGTTTTATTTTTTTAAATTTTCTTTGCGAGTGCAATGGGCATTGCACTTTCGACAAAGCGTCATTTTATTTTTTAAAAATTTTCTTTTGCGAGTGCAATGGTCATTGCACTTTCGGCAAAAGCGTCATTTTATTTTTATTTTAAATTTTCTTTGCGAGTGCAATGGTCATTGCACTCGGCAAAACCCTCTAAAATTCCTTTTTTTTGGTTTTTGCTTTTCCATTTAAACAACAATGCATATATATATAATAGAAACCACAATTCAACATGACAATAAATTACAAACCACATTTATATATTACAAACGACCAAATTTGTCCGAAATCCACAATTTATTACAAACCACAAGTTCATAGTCCACAAGTTCACAAGTTCGATACATAGAAACTACTGCATAAGCGGCTCACGGCGTGCGTGACGTCTGCGATCGGCGACGGTCGGGTGCGGATAGCCCGACTTGCGATGCGGCGACCCTCAGGCCTGGTTCGGCGCCGCCCCGATGTCATTGCACAAAAAGAAGATATTGCGTGGTGACAAGATAAAAATGTAAGGAGTTTAAAGAAAAGTTGAAAATTTTGGCGCTCTCCTGCGGGGCGTTTCCAAAACACTGCAAGAAAAAGCGTCGATCGGCGAAGGCCGACAACCACATTCGACACGAAGGCGTCACATCAACTAACGACGCGAAGGCCCACACATCAACAAATCCGCACGAAGGCCATCTCTAGGTTTGACACTAAGCATGAGCACGAAAGTAAAACATACTCACGGAGTAGGCGTGGTGGTGGGCGTGGTGCAGCGGTGTAGTGGGATCTGCCAACCTTGTTGCTCCCCAAGTTGTTGCACGAACTGAGCAAACCTTCTTCTTTGGGCCTCAACGACTTGTAGCCTCGGCCTTTCGGCCTCCGCTCGGCCGCTCAGCCGCCGCTTCGGCTTCTGGGCCTCTCTTTGGGCAGAAGTTCTTGCGGCTTCGACACTGCAACATTTGACCCCAATGTTTCAATATTGCGAGCTAAGGCGTAAAAGTCAAAAACGGCGAATAAGCGGAATACTTACAGGTGCCGCCACCGTTGTCGGCCGTTGGCTTATGGACACGCTAGAGCTTCGTGCTTTCATTGCTCGGGCGGTTCGGAGGAGGAGTAGAGCCCGTGTTGAGGGCCGTCGTAAGCGAGAACCGCCCATGCTTCTTGCCTTCCCCCCCGCATCACGATCTCGGGATCAAAGCGCTCCTCGGTCCTCGGATCGTGGGCGGCCGTAAATGACCTTGCCGCCTCCGTGTAAGAAGTGAGGCGGGTGTGGGCTGTTGGAGTTGGTGTCGCCTCTGGGCCCTTGTCCGGGTTGTACTCGATGTTGGACCTTGCCGGGCCCATGTGGGCGAGCAAGCGCCGTGAGTTGGCCAATTGGTGGCCACCGTCTTGTTGCCAGCTGCGAGAAAGACAACAACATGTGGTTAGAAATCATGCGAGAATTTGGCGGCTAGATTAGACAAATGGTGCGGACTTACATATGTCTTTGCATACTTCTTTGAAATTTGGCGCTGCCACGATGGTGAGGGCACAGGCATCGGCCTTCGCTGGTCGCTTTTCTCTGGTGCCCTTACGCGATCCGCGTCGACCATTTCTCCACTATAGCGACCCGACAATCGGAACATTTTTCTTTGCAAACAAGCGGACATTTGGGACTAGATATACTTCATCTGATTACCTAGTAGTGCAAAGTTACGAAGATTTCCATCTCTCAATTCAACTCACAAAACAAAAACCATGTAGAGTTCCACATGAATCTAAATTAAAGCCATCTTTATTCTGGCGTCGGCACTTCTCTAATTATCTCGTGCAAGAAACTTCCAAGTTGACTTGCAACCCAAAGTACCCAGCTATGTATCACAAAAGAACTCCAAACTATCTATGACCTATGACTCTCTCAAAAAAACTATGGCCTCAAATCGGTTTTCACCATACACATTGCGATAAATCAATGCTTACAATAGAGTTCTTGAACATATGCAAACAAAAAATTATGATTTTCTGACCGAGATGTGACATTAACCAATGCGGGCATGGATGATCGGATCGATTAGCCACAACTCAAATCCCTGCCTAAACAATATCCACCAAACCAAATACAAATCCACGATGTGAAGGAAATCAAACTATCGCATGCCAAAATTACAAATCAATCCATTAGTCTTGCATTGTTCCACATTAGTAAGGCTCCAAAACAAACCTCTGAGGCTCGACTCTGACATCCATCTAAATCTGGCTCTAAAGTGCAACATTACCACCCAATCCAAAGCACCCAAACCAAAATCGATCAAACCCTAGTCTTCTGCAGCCTTCGCCCCTCAACAGCGGGGAAAAAAGCGGTGGAGATGTATGGAAACATGGGTACTGATCAGGACAGGTCCTTGACCGCCTTGCCTATCTGCATTGCTTAAATTTGGCCAGACTCTCATTGCCGCTGGCGCTCTGGCCAGCTGATGCCATGTGCCTTGTGTGCTGCCTCACCGCCCTGCCCCTTGAAATTTGGCTGCCATGCCAGCAGTGCCATGCCGCCGTGCCTTCGCCCGCCCGCCCCACACCTGCCGCGCCCTCGCCCACCGCCCGCCCGCCTGCCCTCCCTCATGACCTCGCCCTCTCCGTCGCCCTTGCCGCCCCGCCCTCCCTCACGGACCTCGCCCTCGCTTGTGCTTCTTGCCGCCATAGCCGGGATCTGGGAGGGCTGGAGGAGGATCGGAGGAAGCAGGGAAGGAGGAAAGACCCTATCTTGGCTCTGCCCTTGAGGCCTTGATCGAGGAGGCAGCGAGGGAGGCGGAAGGGGTGGAAGAAGGAAGAAGCCTTTGTTGCTTAAATCTTGAGGGACCTTTAGTCGGGCGGTATACCAGCAGGGACTAAAGACCTTTAATCCCGGGTGGTATCTGGGCCGGGACTAAAAATTTGACCCTAGTCCGGGTGGTGCCACGGCCGGGACTAAAGGTTTCTTGTGAGGACATATGTTCGAAGAACCTTTAGTAGTCGGCGTGTCTGGGCCGGGACTAAAAGTGGACCTTTAGTCCGGGTGGTGCCTGACCCGTGACTAAAGGTTTCTTGTGAGGACATATTTTCGAGAGAACCTTTAGTCGGTGTGTGACCTTTAGTCGGGCTGGTGCACAGGCTTTTGTTTTTAAAAATTTCTTTCGAGTGCCACTTCACGGCACTTTCGGCAAAATCTCTTCTTAGAGTGCGGTAGGCACTCGGCAAATTTTTTTTTTTTGTTTTTTGCCCCATTATTTTTTGCAGCCTTAATATATTATTTAAAACTCCATGTTCAAATTTGGGACAATTTTGACTTTTTTCTATATTTCGTTAGTTTTTTGTTTAGTTGAATTTTATGGAATATTTCAAATTTGAGCTGCGGTGCATGGAATAATCGAATTTGGTCATTCAAAAATGATATTCATGATATTTGGTGTATGTTGAGGCTGTATCCGAGGAACTCATATGAAATTTGAGCATCTTGTTGGCGTAACATGGCGAGGTACTGCGGGAAAAGTGTATTTAAATTATATAAAATCGAGCGAAGTCGAAAATAGCGAAACTTGTCGAGGTGTCGTGTTATCGCATATAGAGTCTATGGTCAAAAATTGAGAAGGTTTGAGCAAGTTGCGGCGTCGGATGCCTAAAACCACACATCTCACATGCGATCGCATGTGAAGATGTGTGGGTTTCAAACATCAAGATGCAAAAATTCAAAAAAATGAAATGGGTCAAAAAAAAAACCTCACAAAAAATGGGTCAAAAAACCAAAAAAAAAAAAAAAATTGCAGTGAGGCCACGGCACTCGGCAAAAATCCTTGCGAGTGCGAGTGGCACTCGGCAAAAGATCTTTACGAGTGCAGGGGTGGCACTTTCGGCAAAAATTTTTAAAAAATTTGTGGCGTGGGCGGGCTCGGTGAGTCAAGGGTCATTTTTGCCGAGTGCACTCTTTGCTTGAGTGTTGCACTTTCGACAAGAGGGCTTTCCAGTCTTGCCCTTCTTGAGTCTTGCGGGCACTCTAGGGCACTCGGCAAAGCCACTCTTTGCCGAGTGCTAGACTTTCTTGAGTGCCACCGGCCGGCACTTTCGACAAAAAGTGAAAGCTTCCGAGTGCCGATTTTTGGCACTTTCGGCAAATTTGGCGGCACTCGGCAAATCTGCGTTCTCCGTAGTGTCTTGCTCAACATCAACAAAAGAATTTTGGGAAGATTCGGGTGTTCCTCTGACGGGAAGAACCGATGCAGGCGACTCTTGGTACTAGGGTCTCTTTTGCGCCTAAGCTTGCTTGTGGTTTCGACACTCTTTTGCAGTGTAATATATTAAATTTGGGCTTGGATGCCGTTTCGCTTTCAAGCTGGTACATTAAGCCTTATACATTGTAATAAAAGTCATCTTTTGTTATAAGCGTTTGCTTGCTTGTGAAACCACGACTTTACAACTGTATATCCTGGACAGTTATAAGGATTCTAACAGTCCCTATTTTGGGGCAGTTACAGTCTTGTCCGCTAAATTCCAACAAGCTATATATTTTGTTCCTTCTCAGTAGAAAAATTCAAGAAGCATTTCGTCAGAGCCATATACAGGGGACTTGTTTCATGGAGGACACGTTTCTATGAAGCCATTTAAAAGGTATAAATAGACATTATTCGATAAACCCTTAGCAAAGCGCGGGTGGTATGTTAGTTTTGGAGTAATTGATAATTAATCAGTACACACGTACCATGGTCTAATACAAATAAAAAAAAAGCTACATGAACATACAGAACATGAGAGAAACAAGATAGAGCTAGCACCCAAACATTTGAGTGTTTACTGCGCTCCCTTCCTCTCATTCCACATCCTTTTAAGCCAAGCAATCCTATGCTCTGGCGCTTTCAGCGTAATGAACATCTCCCGGAACTCCAATTTGACAAATAGCTGAGTAGCGACGAAATGCTCGTCGGAACCAATTTCAACTCCAGCTCGGCAAACTAGCTCCATAACCTCTGGTATCGTGCAACCTTGTTGTCGTGCTCTTTTGCGTTTGGCTCCTGCTTTGAACGAACCGACTGCTCTGGAACGCATATTTGGATTTATGCTATTGTTGCTGGCATCTTCATCCCTCCCGAGTAGCACCTTAGAATCGGTCAGGGAGGAGCAGGCCTGGCACAGGCTGACCTCCTCCAGGTGCAGCAGGAGGCGAGTCGTCAACACCGACTGCTCAAGCTTGACGATCTTCCGGACCATGGTTGCAGCTTCCTCTAGACGTGCAGAGACTGACTTTGCTCTGGCAGAAATCTTTTCCAGACGCAGGAGTACGAAAGGAGGCACGACGACAGCGCCATGGCCGGCCAATCCTTCCATGCCGCCGGCAGCACTGTCTTAGCTCTCTTGAACGGATTGATGAAGAGGCCAGCTGATCGTCGGAGAACCGCCCGGAGAGCGCCGCCCGTGCTCCCGGCGAGCTCCGTTAGGCGACAGCAGTCCATCTCGCCCAGCACGTGGTCGACGTCGATAGCGGCAAGCTGGAGCTCCATGATGAGGATCAACAGAGCGTCGTTGGGGAGGGACTGACGCCAGTCGACGACGGTGAGCGTGGCACGGGCCATGCTGCTCTGGTTCTTGAGGTGGCGGAAGTCGTCGAGGACGCCCGCGCGAGAGGCCCACTGCTCGAGCTTTCTGTCAAAGTACTTGTCAATGGCTATATGGATAAACCACCCCGCCGCGGTCACCGCAGCGTCCATCGCGCGCTGTGAAGAGGAGAGCCAAGAACCAGACAGGTGTACGTGTGAGAAACTGCAGAGAAGCGAAGCGACAGAAGAACGAACGGAACTCACAGTCACAGACAGGCAGCTACCTCCTCCGGTCGGGAAAGTGTGCAACTTTTGAACTGGTGATTAACTGCAGCGAGGACTCTCGCAGATTCACAGCCACCTGGTTATTAACCCAGAGGATGTGGGCCACCGCGAAGACTGAAGCCTTCGTCGCTTCGCCATGCAATTTCTACTCATTTCCTCCCGTCTTCGCGGAGGCCTCGTGATAAATAGTTTTCCCCCTTAAATGGTACTGTTTTAAGCGAAATAGCAAAATAAGCCCTCCGTAAATGAATTACGCAAAAATGGCACTGTACGCACTCAAAAACCACGATAAGGTGGCAAGGGCACGTCACCTGTTGCAAGCCCAATTTCACGGTAGGTGCCTGCTGGTCCCGTGCTATCGCCACGTGGCCTCTGGCGTGATGGGAGTTTATTAGAGGCATTTAACACTACTGCGAGAAAAAGATTATCACGAGCGGTTCAAAACATCATCACGAGATGGTTTCGTGAGCCATCGAGTTTATAGGTCGATAATGACATGAGGTCATCACAGACGGTTAATGACATGAGGTCATCACGAGGCGGTTTTGAACCGTGCGTGATCTGTTTCCTGAGCGGTTATTAACTTCAGAACAAATGCGTGATAGTTGACTATCACAGACTATCACAGACGGTTTATAGATAAAACCATCTGTGATAGCTAATGTATCACGATATTCTTTTATATTACTAAATCTATTTCTGTTTTATTGGCTAGCCTCAGAAAATGCTAGTCATGTCCTCTGAAATAAGCAGAAACACAATAAGTATATGTATACATCCAATTCACATTTATTTCAGAAACAAGCACATCCATTTCATAAATCAATTAGCTCAAATGAACTAAAATTAACCATTCATGAGCAAATACACACATGTACCATTAAGTTCAATCTTATCCCAATCAAGTTCAATCTACATTATGGAACTCCCCATGTTGGTTTATGATCTCACGCAACAAAAATGCATAAAGCGTCCTCGAATGTATTCAAGCTCGGCCTGTTCTAACGCAGTTGTAGCGATGGTCACAACCTATCGCTAGGAAGATTAAAGTCGTGCATATATATAAATTGATAAGTATGAAATAATTATTGCAAGATTGACAAATCTGAGGATCATTGGTCATCACGGAACCTAGGAGTAGTTGCATGTTGTGGCAAACATAGTATCCACATGTGATATCCGGTGACTCTTTGGTGGCACTACTAAAATAAATTGGTTAGTTAGGGAGGCATTACTACGAAGCGTTATATAGGATTAATGTGTACTGGTGAATACCAGAAAATTTAAACCGTGTCCCAGGGCGCTGATCCCTCCCTTAGATCTCCCTCTAGTAGCAACGTACGCAGCGAACGACCTACGTGATTCCAAAAATCCTTAGCCATTGCATGACTAAGCTATTTCCTGTAATGTTGAACGATCTGCATGAAAGTGAATAGATGTGTTGTATCATGTTCTTCAATGAAAGTGGATAGTGTTAGGTTGAAAATTGTATTCAGTCGAATGCTTGTGAATAAGCAGCTCTTGTATTCAGTCCAAGCCAAATGGAATTATCTTGCACATTGACACTCTGTATTACGAATCACTTGATACAATTGAGCAATTACTTCTTGTTTGTTTTTGGTTTCTTTTACATGCAATCGTTACAAGAAACAATGAGCAATTTAATGGCATTGTCGTGCAGATGTACGAGGAGCTGCACATGTCGTTGGTCGTCTCGACGCACGAGTTCAGCTTCCTCCGCTACTGCCAGTAGATCGAGCAGGACCAGTGGGCCATTGCCGAGGTCTCCGTGGACCTGCAACGCAACGCCCACTTCGGCGCGCCGCCGCGCTCTCGCCAGCTCCTGTCGAGGTGCGCTGCCGTGGAGCTGGAGAAAGAGCTGCCATCGAGCCGAAGAGAGGAAAAAGGATGGGGAGACAAGAGGGTAAAATGGCCATTAAAATTGTATTATCTCACATCATACATACTTGCTGTTAAAGGTTGACGGAAAATGTAGCAGCGGTGTTATTTTCAATATTTTCTATTGTTAAGTGGTGTCATTTTGCAGTGCACCATGAAAGCGATGTTATTTCTCTAAATCGACTAAGCGATATTCTTGATCTAATTTCCCCCTTTTTTGTCTTGTTCACGGCGAGGAGAAATAATTAACCATGGAACAAATTTATTCAAAGCTAAACCAAATAAGGTCAAGAAAATAGAAGGTTGGGGTAAAAAAAAATCAGACAACGTACAAATAGCATCCCGTTAATATATTAATTAGAGGCTCTAACTATTTGACAATGACAAAGTGCGGTCGGCCGTTTGATTAGTCAGAATTCAAGGGATCAAACCCCTTGAGGTTATGTGTTTTTTTGTCTTGTTCATGCTGAGGAAAAATAATTAACCACGGAACAAATTTATCTCGGAGATAAATGATTTTATGTAAAATGCATCCCGTTAATGTACTGTGGTTTAATTTTCACGATCATGCGCGTCAACGCTCAAATATATGCAATAAAAACTAGGGAACGTTGTCAGAAACAGAAAGAAAATTTTCCAACAAATAAATAATTAATTTCATCACAAGTTTCTTGTTGTTTTTTCAATAATGTTGGTTAGGGTGAAATCATAGATATTCAGAGGCATATATTGAGCAACAGGTCCATTTTTAATTGGGGAGGAATTTTCATTGAGACAAGGTGCTACATGTAGCATTAGTGGAGTGGCACATTTCTTAAATGAACGTGAATACTGTTAAGAAACCGGGTCCAGACCATAGAGTCCTGCCCAGGTAGACTCCTCATCCATTCACTAGCCTATAAATAAGGGGTGCTATTCATTGTAAACGATTGATCGATTGAAAGAAGGAATAAAGAGAAACAAGAAGCCCCCTATATCTCTGTGTTCAATCTATTATTTTGTTCTGGTGTTCTTGCATTGTTCTTACGATTATGAGTTTGTCTCGAGGTGTCGCTTTCGGTGGACTTCGCCGTGACGGTTCCTCAACACATTATCAGCACGATCGACTCTCTTCGGATCGAAAGGTAACCGTCGAAGAACGACACTCGTAGATTGAACCGTATTTTTCTAGAACGCTTTCATTTATGCAAATTCGCTTTCTAGATTGGTTTTTTACGGTGCAAATCTGCTCTAATCTACCATGAGCCGACTTGAAGTCACCGGCACAATGTCAATCGGTAGATTGCACGAAAGATGGATGTCGATTGTCTAGTAGATTGGAAATTGCAAATTCGTTCTAATCTTCATGGCCGACTTGAAGTGGTGGCGAGCCGATCGGTGGATTGCATAAACAGTACCACAATGAATAGTATCACGATGAACATTACAAAACGAAAAAACAAGGGGCGACGGCCGACGGCCTTGTACGGCCGTGCCACCGCTGACTTGAAGCTAGCCACCTCTGCACTTGAAGCTCGGCGCCCCCGTGCGCGAAGCCGGTCTGGCGCATCCGTGACGACCCCGCAAGGCCGCTTTGCATCGTGTGGCCGCCACCTAACTGCCTGGCGCAAACGCGCTAAAGCTGCCATCCCCACGAACGCGCGGACCTGCAAAGGTCTGGCCTGGCCGTCTCAAGCAACGACGCATTCGGCCTCACACGGCCATCACAGCGCGCCGACCCTCCCTTCTGTCGGCCTCCATCACACGGGCTCTTTTGAGTAGTGCCACCGTCTCCTAGAAAGAAGGGAAGGGGAAGAAAGGCTCGACAGCGGCACCACCCACCTACTTTGAACAGGCTAGCCATGCGCCGGCGCCCGGCCGCCTCTGTGAAATCCCATACCACCTGTGACCGGTAGCTTGAGCCACCCCGCATGGCCGCCGGGCTGCCTCGCATGGCCGCTCAGCTGCCCATAAAGCCTTAAAAATTGTCGGCTCGCATGGCCACCGGCTTGCTGCCGGATGGCCGCCCAAAAGCCATGAGCTCGCATAGCCGCCCTAAGCGCCACACGGATGGCGCCCGCGCTGCGTCGCTGGAGGCGCCGCCTCGCGGCGCCGGCCCCACCACCTCGCTCCTTGCCTCGCGGCTTCCGCCGCAGGCGGCGCCGCTGCTTGCGCGATCGCCGCCTTGGGTGCCTATTGGAGCCGCCGCCTCGGGCGCCTATTGGCACCGCCGCCTAAATGCATAGGGGCCGGGAACCCTACTCCCCTTGCCTGTTTAATCTGAACCGTTATAATTTGTACCACACAAAAATTGGCGGTGTATATCTTTCTCCTTTTTGTCCAAGTATAACATGATAATTTCTAACCCTTAAGAGTAAATGTGGTGGTTTCATTCTTCTTTGTTTTAATAATATTGTCGATATAGATAGATGTATAGCGAGTTAGCCTTGAGATCTTTTGAACAGAACATAGAAAAGAACTAAATATCGAGCAGACAAGCCATGGTTACTAGTTTTTTTTAAGGTAGCCATAGTCACTAGTTGTGCAGAAGTGATGAAATACTATATATGTTCAGCATACAGAATCATCGCGCATGCATGCATCTATGACCTAACCATACGTGATAGTGTTAATTAACTACACTTGATCTATATACCAGGCTCTAGGGACAGCAATCGTGTCCAATTACCCGCGTGCCCGTGGGCAAATGCCCTAACAGAGCTGGGCATAGGGGCCTTTCTTTGCCTATGGACATGGAAATATGGGCAATCCTTTGCCCATCTGGTAAATGGGTGCGGACATGGGTGAGCTCCACTCGTGCCTGCCACACATGTTTACCCACCAACCCACACTGATAGGTGGGCCTGAGGAAATCCTAATTCACAAAGTCTGATACCTATTCTGCCATTGCTCCATCAGCCGCCACCCTCCCGCACTCACCCTCTCCCCAATCTCAAATATCATCTACCGACTCCCAATCCTTCCCACACCCGCCCGCTCCGCCTTCCTCTCGAGCACGCAACCCTCCACTGCCGCTCCTTGTACTCCATCGCCACATCCCCACCCCTCTCCCTCCCCTCCATCGCATTCCTCTGCTCCTCCGCCACCCCGTACGCCTCCCACTTCCCCCGCCTCTTCCCTGTCCGCGCACCCCCTCCCTAGCACCGTCGCATACCTCTGCCTCCTCCTCGCCCCTGCCGGGCCCTATCCCTCCTCCCCAAGGCACTCTTCCAGCTCGCTGACGCTGCGGGGAGGCTGCCTATTGGGGTGCACCTGGACACGCGGAGGTCGCTTGTCAACACTACCACCAAGCTTGCTACCTTCGATGTCCGCCCCGCTCCTCGGTCGGTGACACCGTGCTTTGCCCCGCCCCTCTGCTGACGATGCCGTGCTCCGCCCCCTGGTCGTCTACGCACGCCCCGCCTTGCCCCTCGCCCCGCCTCTCCAAACTCCAAGCGACTAGCAGGCACACGGGCATGCCTGCGGGCAATGAGCATGGGAGGGGTTCTCTGCCCGTCTCCCTTCGCGTACATGCCCGTGGGTGAAAAATAGGGTGGCGGGCATGAATATAGGCAAGCACTATCCGTACCTACCGCGCCGATTGCCATCCCTAATCGGCTCTCATATGAAAGTTATGCATGAGCATCCAAAACTGACAACGGAAGAATGGAGAAAACACAACTAATCACGCGAGAACGTATATAGGCATGCAGTAGCTACAAGTCGATAAATAGTTCAACGTGCATGCATGTGCAAGTCCATGCATGCACGGCTTAATTCGTCGCTGCTTCATTAGTCTTAAGCAGCGCAATCAGGTTAGGCCCCGACTGCAAAATCTCACTACCAAAATCGTCGAAGTTCCCGAGTGCTAGGAAGTTTCCCGAGTGTTTTGAATAATACACTCGGGAACTTCCCGAGTGCCTCATTAAACACTCGGGAAATTAGAAAAACACTCGGGAAATTAAAATTTCCCCGAGTGTCCGATCGGACACTCGGGAAACTCTGACGGGAGCAACGGGGAAAAATTATCTCCCGAGTGTCATTCTTTACAGACACTCGGGAGCTAAAAAATAACGGTTCGCGCCGATTTCCTCCCCCCGCGCGCGCCCGTTCCTCCCGTTCCCCAAACCCCCACCCCGCGCATTCTTTGCTCACCCTAATCCCCATGCGCTCCCTCCCGTCCTCACGCCGCCTCACTTGCCCGCCCGCCCTTGCGCCGCCTTTGGACTCCACCTCTCCCGGCTCCCTCCTCATGGCGCCGCCCGACTCCGCCTCCCGAGCTCCATCCTCCATGGCCGCCCGACTCTCCGCCTCCCCCGGCTCCCTCGACTCCGCCTCCCCCGCCTCCCGGGCTCCCTCCTCCGCCGGCGCCGCCCCCGACTCCGCCTCCCGGGCTCCCTCCTCCGACCGGCGCCACTCCTCTGGTAGGTTGAACCCCCTCTTGATTTCTCCATAAATTTTGCTCTCGAAGATGATGAATGAGAATTTGATTTTGCTATATGATCTGTGGATGCATTTGATTCGCATGATTCTTGTTTTGTGTGGGATGAATTATTGCTCTCCATTTGAGAGGTATTCTCCACTTGTGGGCGAAGAAATTTGATCGGTCACGACAAACAAGTTGCAAGAGCATCAAATAAGATGCATAAAGCTATAATTGTGGATAATCTATATGTTTGAAGCACATGAGTGTATAATACTAGTACAATTCTACTTAGGCTGACTAACACTAGATTACTTGTCTTCTAATTGATTAGCGCCGCCCGTGTTTGTAGCTAGATTAGTGAGATGCAAGTATATATATGTAATGCGATGTGCGTACATGGGTTTGAATATTGAAGCCTTGATTTCTTCTATCTTTGTTACCAATCAGTGTCAAATTGGAATAAGTCGTGGTCTAATAGATAGCTATCACGAGGGTCTTGTGTTTTGACAAGAACGAGGAATTAGAATTAGTATGGCGAGTTCAACAAAACAAATTAGTATGGACATATCTAATGGAAAAGCCTTCATTCCCCCCTTGCAAAAGCTGCTCCATTACACTACATGCATGCATGTCCACACATATTGAGAGAGAGAGAGAGAGAGAGGCGATAGAGTGGTATACTCTTGTTGTTTCCTTTCTTATCTCTGGTCATATGATAACAATCTAAGACCTCCATGCGAGGAGCTAGCTAGATGAAAATTAGGCGATGCATGAGGAGTAAGAGTAAAGCATAGTGTATACAAGCAAAAGCGATGCCTTTATCATGAACTTCTTTCCCTGTCATATATCACTCTAGTTTCCTTCCTACAACAGCTAGCATATGCATATCATGCGACATCTGAGACAAAGCTGAAACATGAAAGACAGCCCTTCAAAAAGAAAAGTGGAATAAAACACACGGTATATATAAGTAATATAATTAAGATCATGCATCAAAGAAGATAAAAACTACGGATGAGAAAGGATCGAGCTATTCTAATTAAAGCCGACCCGCTAGCACGGAAGAGCAGGAAAGATTTATTACTAACCAATACGACATGCATGTATCAAGATATATACACGCAAGTGAGAAGCGATACATAAGTATGTAGTGCGTCTTGTTTTTCATGGTATATATCCTTCATTTTCTTAAGAAGCGGTACATATATGTACTCCTTTTAGATTTTATTTGAGATTAGTACATATACATACTCCACTTGGTTCGTTTTCAAGAAACAAGTATGTAGTATGTAGTATGCACTATTTTTTCATGGTATACACACTCCAATAGGTTCTTTCCAAGCGACAAGTATGTAGTATTTCTGTTTTTTCGGTGATACTCCTATTTTTCTAGATATACTCCTGTTTTTTAGATGTACACAAGTATGTAGTGCGTATTGTTTTCATGGTATATATCCTTCATTTTCTTGAGAGAGCGGTACATATGTACTCCTTTTGGATTTTTATTTGAGATTAGTATACATACTCCAATTGGTTCTTTTTCAAGAAACAAGTATGTAGTATGTAATGTTTTTATAAAAAACTCCAATGGAATTTTCTAATAGCGATGTGGTGGTCTACTTAATGTAATAAGCATTGATTAGTATGTCTTGTTTTTTCATGGTATATATATTCCATTTTGTTGAGAGAAGCGGTACATATGTTCTCCTTTTGGATTTTTATTTGAGATTAGTATACATACTCCAATTGTTTCTTTTTCAAGAGACAAGTATATAGTATGTACTTTCTTTTCGAGAGACACTCCACCTTTTTAGATATACACAAGTATATAGTTGTTAGTGTATCTTTGTATGCATACTTCTAAGGTTTCTCAATCACGCATGTATATGTATTGCTATTGGTTCTCTGAGGAATTGGTACTTGAATTTAAGATCTTGGAACCAACCAATCAACCATCGTAGCTTCTCTCCATTATTAGTCTATTCCAAGAAAATTATCTTTGTTCCTTTCTGCAAGCTTTGCATGTGTATTTCCTTCAATAGCGCAGTATACATGTAGTGGATCTTGATTCAATTAATTGCGTCCAAATTTACGATGCTGTTCGTCTTTGCTAGTTGATCTTTTTCCACTACTACGAGCCATAAGCTGAGCGATCATGACCTCTTCTGCAATTCTCATCAAGTTGCATCGACTATGCATTCTTCCCATACTGCAAGAATCCTACCTTTTCCTTTTCTTTCGCTTCTTCTTCTTCCTCTTCTTTTTTCAGTCCTCTCTTTTTTGGATTTTGGTGTGCCCATGCCATGCCCTTGTTTTTGGCATGCACCACAACATTTAACCATTTTGAAAATTCTTGATCCAAGGCAAGAAAATATCTGAAGAATTAACAATATTCTTCTTCCTAATTTCCTCCTTGGTTCCTTGAGAGAATGAGCTCTAGGGTTTTCTTGTATTATATGTCTTGTATAAGGTCCATAAGATTAAGTATGTCCATGATGCTTACATCTCTGAGATAAGCTTCATGTATCTCCATGCATGCAAGATATGTATCATTTGATCAAATGATGATTTAGATAGTTTGAATGTTAGGTAGACCTTTTCTAGCACTTGTAGCGATATAGTGTACCAAGTAAATAAGTATGCATTGTACATGATCTTCTTCTAGGGAAAAAGATCACTTGAGTAGGAATTGGAATATAGATAGAAAGTTAAGTACTCATGGTGATATTTTCTTCCCTTCGGGTTATTAATGGGTATAGTACTCGAAAATGATATTGCGTACAATTTGTTGAGCTATATCAATATGGACAAACATGAAACAACGATTGGTTGTGTAGCACTTTCAACGTACACATTCCCGTGCAAACTTAATTAGTTTGTGTGTAGCGATTTTTTGTTTTGTCTAAATTTCAATGCTTAAGTGCGATTCTGTCCTAATATAGCTCATGGTTTTCAATACAGTCTTTGCCGCCTCCTCGCCGACTCGGGAGGGTAGCCCAACCCCTCGGGGAGGCGGAGGCGTGGCAGCCCTCCGGGAGGCCTGAGGCAGGCGCAGCCCCTCGGGAGGCCTGAGGCAGCCTCGGCCCCTCCGGGAGGCCTGAGGCAGCAGCGGCCCTTGCCAGGCGGAGGGCAGCCATGGCCCCTCCAATAGGCATAGGGGCAGCCGCGGCCCCTCGACGAGGCAGAGGGGCAGCCGCGGCCCCTCGAGGGGGCAGCGGGGTCTACCTCTAGTAGATCAGGCTCCTGTAGCCCGCAACCCTCGCATCTTGATGATGTGGAGTATGAGCCTTTGTGAGGCGGAGGGTGAGGCGGAGGTGAGGAGGAAGAGTACCTGAGGAGGCGGAGGTGAGGAGGATGAGCACCATGAGACACAAGAATTTTGGATCACGAGGACCTGCGAACTGCCCTGACGACCAACCGAGAGGAGGAAACATCATCGTTCTGTTGGTGACACGTGAAAGCTGTTTGCACTTTCACTAATTTAGCCCTTAATTGCATACCTCAAAAAACTAATATCGCGAGCAATGGCGAGAAGAAGGTGGGGGTGACAAATGTAGACTTCAAATGGCATAATTGGCGTGTTGATTCGATGGCACTTCCTGGGTTGGTCACCTCTGAGAGGAAGGTGGGAACTGCATGGACATGGTGCCACTACAAATTTCTTTGAAGATCTGCCATTCTTTGAAGGAGAGGTTCCATTTGACATTTGTTTGCGTGGTGGAGAAAGTTTTTGGGTAAGTGTTGAATATTCAAATCTGCTTCTATGTGTTCCTATGCATGTTAGGGTTGATTAGGTCACAACTCTCGAGTGCATAATGAGTTGTACCCATTTGATTTAAGAACCATTGTTTCTAATTTATTTAACTAGATGATGCATAACCATGAAAATGATGGTTTTGTAAAAATTTGGAAGCAATTAGCTTGGCTACTAGTGCTGTTGAATGAATGGTTTTTATGTATAGTATTTAAATCGACCTTGATGAACATGTAGCCTCAATCTCACCCATCTAATCTTTATTACAATAGTAGGTTGATATGCAAAGCACAACACAGATATATTGGAAAGAAGCATAATTATAAATTTACCAAGTATTTTGCATTATCCTTTCTTAGGTGTGCTAGAATGTATGCGGTCCTTTTAACTTGATAACGCACCATGCCTATCCTTTGTAAGAAAAAATCGACAATTTCATAGAGTGCATATAAATCACGAGAAAAAATGTTATCTGTCTTAAAAGTGAACATGTAAAACAGCAGTTGTCAAAGTAATATGTGAGTCTTTGCAATTGCTCTGGGACAAGCAAGCAAAAGCGAGCTAAACTACTAGAAGGGTGGATACTTTTTGTGTGTGTGTGTGTGTTTCTTTTGGATGTTTAGTAGCCAAGTAATAAATGTCAACTAACTTAATCATCTTATTCTTTATCAATTCCTTTTCGCTTTCATCAACTAACTTAATCATCTTATTCTTTATCAATTCCTTTTCGCTTTCATCAACTAACTTAATCATCTTATTCTTTATCAATTCTTTATTCTTTGATTATAGTGGTGGTTTCGATGAAATTTGAGGGCAGGAAGCGATTCTAGGAAGTCTTTGCGTAATTGTGTTAAGAAGTGATCCCACGGATGTTCTCTGAAGCACGCATCAAGCGGTGATCTGTTACACACACAAGTCCTTGGACAGACAAATTAAATGAGGAAAGCGCGCTTGCGACGCATATCACTTTGGGCGAGTACATGCGGGTAACCAAGCGAACAAGCGATGTCCTTGATTACAATCAATTCTAGTTTATTCATATTTAACACTTGGTTAATTTAGGCAATACCTTGGTGGGCCCTTAAGTGTGAAAATGCATGGCGGCGATTCTCCAAGGCAATTGGTGCAGCGAGCGATGGTTCTGAGAACTCTCGTGCGGCTAGGGAGGCGGAGATTGTTGATGGGCGGGACACACATCGTCAAGCAGCTCCTCCATGGCGCGTTACAAGAAGAACACGGTAGGTCAACATGTTCATATTGATTGTATGTTGTAGATACATATGTATTGACCGCCGTGGTTTTTTGGTTGCGAGGAAAAGAAGAAGCGAGACTGTCTCCGATATGGAGGCATATGTAGCAACTAGGAGGGTGATCGGGAGGGCACCTTGTGCGACCAGTATGACGAGAACTTAGTGCGATTCGATCATTTTGTCCTGATGATTTTCGCTCCGGATGATTTTGTCCAACAGTGCATATCTTGATCTTTGCTAAGGAGATTCATGGCGGACTCTGACGTCATGAATTCACCACTAAACCGAGTCTTGTGTACAAAATTTGGAAGGGAAGAAACATGGTCGTTTCTTCATGGGTGCTGGGTACATTAGCACACCGACAACCCTCTCGGAGGTCCGATCCATGAGTCTTTGCATCAACGGATGAAGTACACCTTCAAAGTCGGCAACAACCATCACATGTTTCCCGATCTCGGTTTTACGAGCTCGGGCTTGCTATGACAGAAATTGAGGCTAAGCGGCGGTTGGAGCAAATGCTCACGGAGGTTAGTTGGGCGTGGTAGTACAATAACAAAGTAATATGCAATATATATATATATATATATATATATATATATATATATATATATATATTCATACTTGGCTAATGTATGGCAATGTGCAAACAAATATCACGAGCACTCGGGACGGGACTCGACTTAATGTCTCTCCGTCGGAGAACCACTACCTCACTTATCTGCTCGGTTAATAGCGCATCTTGATTATTATATTGTTAGTCTCTTATATTTGCTTGATTGAAGACATTGCAATGACATGCAATGTAATTATTGAGTCGCTCTTGCAAATTTCTTATAATCGATTTCTTATGAAAATGTAGGGAGCAGCGGGATCGGTTGCTTCTCTTGCTAATCGAGAAGTGAAGATCTTGCTCTAATGTTCACGATGTCCATCGCCGAGAGGCCACCACAGTGCTTGCTATTTTCATGATATACTAAAGGATACCAATATTAGAAAACATTCACAATCGGTGATTGCTAAAAAGTGGATAAAAATGGCTACATATATAACTAATTCTCTATATCTATATCATAAATTCTTTTGAAATGTGTCAACATATAATAATTTGTATGTACACTCCTTTCTATGAATTTGATGATAAGTGCTTGAGACATAAATGTTGATCGATAGTTCACAATGACAAAATATTGAGAGTTGGAGTTTAACATTTTTGCTTTTGTGCTTTTCATGTTCTTAAGCGATTTGCCATGTTATTAGGTTGTTCATCATGATTTAAAGGAATTTTTTGCTTTGTCAATAGTTAGGTTAATTATCTTTTCATGTAATATCAATTCCTAACTTTTGTTGTAGATGGCACTAATATTAAGTTTTGCTCTATCTGCAGAACTCCCAAAATGATGCTTTTGTCTTGTGAAGATTGAAGCGAGAAGTGCATGCATGCAAATGGTTGTCTTGATACTTGCTTTTCTTTTATGTACATAAGAGTATGAAATTACTATTTGAATGTCATATGTATAATGCACGATGCTTACATTTTCAAACTTGAACTTGAATGTTGTGAGCTTGGGCTATTATGATGTCTATACATACATATATATACATATATTGTGGAATGGATGGATGGATGGATGGATTATTTGATTCTTTGTGGAATGGATGCATGGATGGATGGATTATTTGATTCTTTGTGGAATGGATGGATGGATTATTTGATTCTTTGTGGAATGGATGGATGGATTATTTGATTCTTTGTGGAATGGATTTTAAATGAATTTGTGAAAAATTTGGTTAATTTGTTTTGTCGCTTTCAGAGTGTTTTCGCATTTCGAGTGTCGACACTGGAAATAAACAAAAGTTCAGTGTCGACACTCGGAAGCGACACTCGAGGCCGACAAAACTTTCAGTGTCAACACTCGGGGAAAAATGACACGTGGCAATTTTCGGCGGATTTGTCGGAATATTTCGAGTGGCGTTTTAGCTATGCACTCGGGAACATCGCCAGTGTCACTTTTCGATGGTTTCGTCGGTCAAGCGTTGACCCAATCCGAGTGTTTTTGGTAGCGTTACAGTGTGAACACTCGGAAATATTCCGTTCTGGTGCGAAGCCGTTAATTTGGATTTTTTCCGAGTGTGCGAGTTTCGAGTGTAAGCGATAGCACTTTCGGGAATGTCAAATTCCCAAGTGTAACACTCGGAAGCTGTTATTATCGACTAAACTATCCAGTGTTGTTTCGAGTGTGACACTCGGGAAATACATTTACCGAGTGTTTACCTTCTTGTCCCGAGTGTTTTTGGCACTCGGGAAATATCATGTTTCTGGTAGTGTCTGCGCCAACATCCCAACCGATTGATCCACTCTTGCAATCAACGATTTTACTTTCATTTGCTATTTTGATACTCTGTTGGTACTTGTTTTATTTGGCCGTCGACAATTGATATAATTATTGTAACCGCTTAAGTTAATTACCATATTGCTTTACTTTGTGTATGTGATTGTATGGATATGAATGCCAAATGTTGTGAATCGTGTACTAGCCCTTGATCATAGGGCGATGCAGTGCGCATATAAGGTCTTTGGGTATTCAACGCCTAGAAGTCGACACTAATGTTTATGACAAAAAATATAATAGTATTTCTTATAAGTAACAATTCTCATATACATCGATTAATCGCCTTTGTTATAATCTAGACACCTTAAAATAAGCAATGTAGATAATTTCCTCTCTCATTCATGCTATAATTTCTAGGCACTTTCAGATAGCGTGGAGGCTCCTTTTAACATCGTTTTATGCTAGATACTATAATACATATTTTAATATTTTAAAAAATAGAGTTGTTTCTTATACAACTATAACCACTCTAATATATGCCTGTTTGATTTAGACCATTATAATTTGGACCACACAAAAATCGGCGGTGTAGATCTTTCTCATTTTCCTCTGAGTATAACATGATAATTTATAACCCTTAAGAGTGAACACAGTGGTTTCTTTTTTCTTTGTTTTAATAATATTGTAGATAGATATAATAGATGGATAGCACTTAGCAAGCGCAGATCTTTTGAACAAAACATAGAAAAGAACTAAATATCGAGAAGACAAGCCATAGTCACTAGTTTTTTTAAAGGTATCCATAGTCACTATTTGTGTAGAAGTGAAGAAATACTATATATATGTTCAACATACAGAATCATCGCGCATGCATGCACCTATGACCTATCCATACGATGATACGTGTTAATTAACTACACTTGATCTATATATAGGCTGATCGGCTCTCATATGAAAGCTATGCATGAGCATGCAAAACTGACGACGGAAGAACATATATAGGCATGCAGTAGCTACAAGTCGATAGTTCAACGTGCATGCATGTGCAAGTCCATGCATGCACGGTTTAATTCATCGCACGCTTCATTATTCTTTAGCAGCAGTAACCTTTCGGTTAGCCCTCATTGCAAAATCTCGTCAACATCCCAACCGATCCACTCTGCGACCAGCCGTCCCCCTCCATCGGTCTACGCCGCGCGATGATGGCGGCGAGGGCGCTCAAGATCAGCAACAGCGCAACCGCCGCCGCCGCCGCCGCCATGTCACGAGATCGCTATCTGGAGTTGTTCTCTCTTCTTGAGCTATATCTATCTCTCAGTTTGCCGCACTCACTACCAGAATCGTCTAATTTCCCGAGTGCCCCTAAGTTTCCCGAGTGTTTTGGGTAATACACTCGGGAACTTCCCGAGTGCCTTACTAAACACTCGGTAATTGAATGAAACACTGAAGTGCGTTTCCGAGTGTCCTATCTGACACTCGGGAAAATTTGACGGGAGCAACAATGTCCCGAGTGTCGACACTCGGGAGCTAAAACATCCGGTCGCGCCTTTTTTTTCCCCACATGCGCGCCCGTTCGTTTCTAACGATCCGTTCCCGAAAACCACCCGCGGCGCCGCTCCCCTCTCCCAATCCCCCCGCGCGCTGCTCCCCTCCCAATCCCCATGCGCCGCTCCTCCCATCCTCCGCCGCCTCTGCCTTGCCGTCACCCCTCGTCACGCCGCCCGCCCTTGCGCCGCGCCTCCCCTCGTCTCCTCCCCACCTCCCTCGCCTTGCCGCCCGACCTCCTCGAGCGCCGCCGCCCGACCTCCTCCAGCAGCGACTCGCCTCCCAGCTCCCTCCTCCTTGGCGCCCTTCCGCCTCCCGGCTCCCTCCTCCGCCCGCCGTCACCGCCGCCTCGACTCCGCCTCCCAGCTCCGCCTCCCATTGCCTCCTCCATGGCTCCTCCTCCATGGCGCCGCCTCCCGCTCCCTCCTCCGCCAGCCGCCCCTCGTCAGACCTTGTCGCCTTCTGGTATCACCGTGCTTGAAATGTTCGTTTGTTTAGTTAATGAAGAGATTTGCTCTCTATCATATATATTTTGTAAAACTTTTGAAGCTATTATGCCTTTGTTCTAATGAAGCTTAGCTTTTGACAACCAAGCTGGGAATATAGATTATGGGAATAAACTTTAGGCTCTGGTTTATTTGCCTTTGCGACTCCATGTTACACAGCATCATTTATGTATTGTTGTTAAATGTTGCTCTGAGTCATTCTGAGATATTAGTGCAATGAGGAAATTCATCTTGACAAAAACTTGTCAAGTATAGAAATGAACCACCAAATCGCGGGACCTTAGTCTTTAGTTCTCTCAATCTTTGTTACCACCAATTTCCATGGGTGGATATTTTTGTGCACATGGGATATAGTGGAAAATTTGAAGGAATACTTGGTTAGTACTCTTAAGTGCGAAATGACTTTCTTTGCTCATAAAAAAAGCTGTGTTTTGCATCATTTTGAGCATGGTATTCAAGTGGGAAAGGTTGGAACCACACTCCATTTCTTGAAAACTAATAAGACATGTTTGTGTGGTGTAGCTCTTTCTGAAATTGTAATAATGACCGCTTTTATAAAAAAAAGGCCTAGTACACTTTATCTATTCAATTTGGTGAAAAATATAACAAATAATATTATCGTGTCCGAAGTGTTAAAAACTATAAAAAAAAAGCGTATATAGCAAGACTAATCCATTATATACTATTCACATAACGAGACATTTTAAGTCCTTATTGTACCTTTTTCTATTTTAAACTATGAATTGTGATAGTGTTGTAATTTGTTTGTCCATTAAAGTGATGCAAGTTTAGTTATGTGATAAAAATAAAAGTATTTGCCCTTTGTTGTATGTTGGACTATGATTCACAGGTTGTGAGGTTCTGGTTTTATGTTGGTTTCTTTTTTAGCTACATTAGGCTTAGTCCCTCATTGTTGCGTTATTGATCCATCTTACATTTTGCGATTAATGATAACCTATACCATGTTGGATCCTTGTTGAATTCTTCATCGATGCACACATTAGTCACAATTATAGTTATAGGCAAACACATGGAGCACATTTATTTTAAGATTCATGGAGCACATTCTGATTAGTCAAATCTTACATGTATACCCACAGTCCACACTCAAAAGCTACTTCTTCACGGATCGGCATCGTTGAATGAAAATTTATGGTATGGTTCCATGACTCGGTCGAATTTAGAAAGCCTTATATGTGCCTTCATAATTTGTGCCTTCTATAGATTTGCCTTACTTCCTCCTTTTAACTTGAGCCTTTTCCTATTGACAACAAGCGCAATAGGTATTAATTAGTCGTTGAGCATGCGGTTGTATATCAAGACAAAACAAAATGTTGTCGTTTGCCAACCTAAAATATATTCATCTTAATATCCTTCTAATATAACATATAACATATTCACGTACTAGAAGGGTTACACCTCTCTCTCTCTCTCTCCTATATATATATATATATATATATATATATATATGACAAATATTAATTCCAAATGAGAATGCACGAACACGGGCATGATCAGATTAACATCATATGATCATCGATTAATTTTAGGGTAATGATAGGGCCGCGTCGTCCGTCTGCCGAGCATAAGCGCTCTCCACTCCACTTTGTTATCTCGTCCGGCTCCCTTATCTCCTCATCTCTACCGCCACAACACTTCAAGTCACTTCGTTTTCTCCGTTCCCCTTTCTCCTCATCCTCACACACCATAAATCCTCTCTCCCCCACAAACCAAGCCTGCTTGCCTAAGGTTCATGGCTGCCGCCCGCCGACCAGGCGACTCTGCCGACTAGGGAAAAAGATCACTTGAGTAGGAATTGGAATAGAGATAGAAAGTTAAGTACTCATGAGCTGATATTTTCTTCCCTTTTGGGTTATTAATGGGTATAGTACTAGAAAATGATATTGCCGTACAATTTGTTGAGCTATATCAATATGCACAAACATGAAACAACGATTGGTTACGTAGCACTTTCAGCGTACACATTCCCGTGCAAACTTAATTAGTTTGTGTGTAGCGATTTTTTGTTTTGTCTAAATTTCAATGCTTAAGTGCCGATTCTGTCCTAATATAGCTCATGGTTTTCAATACAGTCTGCCGCCTCCCCTCATTATTGCCTCCACCGACACCACAATTTGCGACCATCTTCCCCATGACTCCCTCGCTCCCTCGGCTCAAGAAATCTTGTAAGGTAATGGATAAGTGCAAAAAGAAATAAAGTTTTCTTATTTTCTTTTGTGTTGTCCATTCTGATTGGATTGATATCTTTGTCATTACAATGCTACATTAACGTGTTAATAAATAAAGGTATTCATATATATTGAAAGAAAGCGTTTTTATGCTCAGTTGATCATGTATATTGTCTTCATGTCAATCTGTTTTTAGTGTACATATATAGGGCATGCATCATAGGGTAGCTTCTAGCTAGCTCTGTAGTTGTAATTTTGACATAAATAAAAGTTGGATTAAAATATGCATTATGTTTTGTACACTAGGATGGTGAGGATCGTAGTTGGATGTACCTTTGGGCGTGAGAGCGATGGGTGGTGTACCCAGAATGGATGGAAAAGTCGGCCAGATTTTGTGGATCGAGCATTTGCTAGGCATAATGGGCGGGGTGTGTTGTGCCCTTGTTCTCGTTGTTCGAACACACGGCCACAAATGAGGGCAACAATGATCGCTTTTTGTGCAAGTCTGATTTAGGGCGAGACTATACCGTGTGGGTGTATCACGGCGAGTCACAAGATAGCGGATCGGATGTGTTAAGGGAAGAAAGCAGACGATGGCGGCCACAATGAGAGTAGGATAGAAGACATGCTAGATGATGTCGTCATGCATATGGGCCACCTCTTGAGGAAGAACCGAGCACGCAACAAGGGCTTTCTTTGATATGTTGTCATGCGAGTCAACCACTTCATGGGCACACACAGTGTCCCAACTAGATGCTATCACACGACTACTTCTTTGTCAAGTCTCGATTCGGCACAAGCATTGCTTGCTTTGATGCATTCTTAAGCGTGTTTAGCACTCTTCTCCCAAATGGTCTAAACTGCCCACTAACTTGTATGAGGCCAAGAAATTGATAAGCGCACTAAATATGCCATATGAGAAGATAGATGTTTGTCCAATTCATTGCATGCTATTTAGGAATGAGAATGTGGACAAAGATCCTTTGTGATAAGTGTGGTGAGTCTAGGTTTGTTGAGGTTGACTCGGTGATGGTCGGAAAGCTGACTTCCTATTGGCGAGAAAAATACTTAGCTATCTACCATTTGTGCCATGAATCCAGCGGTTATACATATGCGAGGTTTCGCCAAACAAATGGTATGGCACAAGTATGGTCGTCGGTACCAAAATGACAAGATGGTCCACCCATCGATGGTGAAGCATGGAAGCAATTTGGCCGAGACTATGTAGAGTTTCTCTGCGGAGCCTCGGAGCGTTCAATTGCAATTGCAAGCGATGGGTTTAACCCATTTGGTATGGGGCTGCGCCATCAATTTGTTAACTTTGTGTTTGTCATTCCCTTAACCTCCCACCGGCGTTTGCATGCGAAGCGGTACATATTCCTTTCCTTGATAATCCACAGTCACGAGTACCGGGGAAGAATATGAGTGTATTCATGGAGCGGTGGTGGATGAATGTTACATGCTTGGGAACAAGGCATAGTGACATATGATCGGGCATTGAAGCAGAACTTCACCATGCGGTCGCATACCACACATCCATGCATGACTTCCGGCGTCACGGGATATTACGTGGGTGGTGCGTACATGGGAAGATGCCATGCCCAATCTGTAGGGAGGCGTTGCGTGGTACATTGGCTAAAGCATGGTGCAAGCACTCCTTCTTCGATTGTCATCGTCAATTCCTTCCAATTGACCACGAATTGAAGTGACACAAGCTGGATTTAGGGCCAATATTGCTTGTCTGTAGTGGACCACCATGTCGTCTGGCGGTGAGGAGGTTAGTGCGGCTAGATGCTTTGAAGCCTCTTGATGATGGTGATGGGTTCGAGAAATATGGTGAGGAGCACAATTGGACTCACATTTCAAGTTTGTGGCGGTGCCATACTTCCATAAGCTCATTCTTCCCCATAACATAGATGTAATGCATAATGAGAAGAATGTTGTAGAGGCCATATTTAGCACATTCTTTGACATTCCAGACAAGGCGAAGGACAATGTGAAGGCTCGCCTTGATCGGGAGGAGCTTTGCAATAGACCCTCGTGAATATGATCCATAAGCCGACTCTTGGCAAGTGGGAGAAGCCAAGAGCTAGTTATTGTCTAACTAGGGTTGAGAGGAAGGAGATTTTGGAATGGTTTGAGACCTAAAGTTTCTGATGGGTATCTGACAAATCTAAGGAGAGGAGTGAATTTAGCTACCATGTGCATCAATGGCCTAAAGAGCCATGACTACCATATATTCATGGAGCGCCTTTTACTGTGACGATCCGTAGCTCGTCCCCGAGTGTGTTTGGCAAGTGATGGCGGAGTTGAGCTTCTTTTATCGCTGACTATGTGCGTAAGAGATAGATCCCATGGTAATGTCAACTATGGGCGTGAAGTACGTGTTACTTTGTAAGTTGGAAAAGATCTTTCCACTGGCTTCTTCAATCCAATGCAACATTTGATTCTCCATCTACCCTATGAAGCTAGGATGGGGGACGATTGCAAAACCGGTGGATGTATCCAATTGAGAGGAACAAAAGGAACTACGAGGCAAAGCAAAAAATCGATCGCGTGTTGAAGCATCCATAGCGAGGCGTACATAATTGAGAAATTTCCCATTTCACATCAATATACTTTCTTGACAATGTTACGCGACGGTGCACAATCAAACCTCACGATACAATATTGGCATCCCTCAAAATAATTGCCAACTTAGCCTCTTCACGGAAGTGGTGACCGTCAGCGGTGGTACTCCCAAAGTTTTATCGTGGGAGGTGGTTGGCTGCGATGTTGTATGTCTTTACCAACCTCTCAAGCGGATGATTACATTAGGTATGCAACAATTATTTTTTCGCAATAATTGATGCATGAGTGTTTTAATCTACTTGTCTTGTTGTCTATAGGGAATTTGTTAGGAGGCGAGTGGAAGCAACGTCGAGACCCATCCGAAAAACAAGTTGAGACCCTTCTTAGGAAGGGTCTTTGAGATTGTAAACCGAATTTCCGACTTGGTTCTATCAGAAAGTAACTTCTCTATTAGCTACTCCCCCTTGCACGTATTATTTACTAAGTAAAGAGGAACTAATACATGAAACCCATTCTATTTATGATGTAGAGTTTGAAGGACAAGTCTATGAGCGGAATTGAAGCAAGTTGCTCAAGGATGCCACACTCGGGTCTTTGTCCTATAGTACCTACAATGTGAATGGGTACCGCTTCCGAACATCCACACATGAGAGGGAACGGCCTAATGCAACAACAATTAACAGTGGATTGGTGACTATAGAACAAGATGGGAGCGATACACCTGTTGAATACTATGGAGTAATTGAAGAAATAATTGAACTATATTTCCATGGTAGCAAATCTCTCAAACTTATGTTATTCATATGTCATTGGTTCCATCCGTTTAGAAGTCGACGGGATACATCACTTGAAATTTGGTTGAAGTTGCACATCAATCAATCCTACCGAGCAATGACCCATTTATTGTGGCTCGACAAGCCACCCAAGTATACTACATCCGTATCTATGCAAAACTATGAGTAGTCTAGTGGATTGGTGGGTAGTACATAAGGTGCAACCATATGGTAAACTACCTACCCCTAGTGAGCAGACTACAACATGGAGACCAACAATGGTGTTGACCTATTCTTTCAAGAGGATGGGCTACCAAGGACTTTTGAAATAATAATTGGGGAAGAGGGCGATCACATGGATGATATTCAAATCGATGCCGATGAGGTTGTAAACCAAGAGGACTTGGAACTACTTAATCGCTTAGACATTGATAGCAAGAAGGGATGAGGTTGAGTCAACACCTCATGATAGTGACGATGACATTTTGGAGGGCCCATCCGCGGAGGATCCCATTGTAGATGACTACTTCTGAGCATGATCTTGTATGTCTTCCATTTATTTGCTGCATGTTTTTAATTTTTTTGTATAAGCTTACTTGATTACGTTATATTACATTTTTCTATGAGCTTACTTGATTACGCTATATTAATTGATTTATTTTATTTCATTTCATTTCAGGACACCAAAATATGAGTGGCGAGGCAGCATACTCTAGTAGAGGTAGACGCTTGTTTTCCACTCGAGGAGGCGGAGGCGGCCGCGGCCACTCGAGGAGGCGGAGGGGCAGCCACGGCCCCTCGGGAGGATCGAGGCAGCCTCGGCCCCTCCGGGAGGCACAGGGCAGCCGTGGCCCCTCCAGGGAGGCCTGAGGCAGCCTCGGCCCCTCCGGGAGGCCTGAGGCAGCCGTGGCCCCTCCGGGAGGCCTGAGGCAGCCTCGGCCCCTCGGGAGGCACAGGGGCGGTCGTGGCCACTCGGCGAGGCGGAGGGCAGCCATGGCCCCTCGAGGAGGCAGAGAGGGGTTGTGGCCTCTCAAGGGGGCAGCGAGGGTCTACCTCTAGTAGATCAGGCTCTGTGCCCATGACCCCAGCGTCTTGATGATGTGGAGTATGAGCACCGTGGCGGAGGTGAGGAGGAAGAGCACCACTGGCGGAGGTGAGGAGGATGAGCACCATGAGGCACAAGAATTTTGGATCGAGGACTGCAGAACCTGCCACGACGACCAACCCGAGAGGAGGAGAAGGCTGTCATCGTTCTGTTGGCGACACGTAAAGCTGTTTACACTTTCACTAATTTAGCCCACTTAATTGCATACCTCAAAAAACTAATATCACGAGGCAATGGCGAGAAGAAGGCGGGGGTGACAAATGTAGACTTGAAATGGCATAATTGGCGTGTTGATTCGATGGCACTTCCTGGGTTGGTCACCTCTGAGGAGGCGGGAACTGCATGGACATGGTGCCACTCTGAGGTCTGCTGAAGATCTGCCATTGTTGAAGGAGAGGTTCCATTGGACAATTTGTTTGCCCCTCAGGAGATCCACGGATGTTCTCTGAGCACGCATCAAGCGGTCATCTGTTACTACACACAAGTCCTTGGGCGACAAATTAAAGTAGGGTCGGCGCTTGAAAGCGTATCACTTTGGGCAGTACATGCGGGTAACCAAGCCGAACAAGCGATGTCCTTTTGATTACAATCAACTCTAGTTTATTCATATTTAACACTTGGTTAATTTTAGGCAATACCTTGGTGGGCCCTTAAGTGTGAAAATGCATGGCGGCGGATTGCCCAAGGCAATTGGTGCAACGAGCGATAGCTCTGAGGACTCTCGTCTTTGCTAGGGAGTGGAGATTGTTGATGGGCAGGACAGCACATCGTCGAGGCAGCTCCTCCATGGCACGTTACAAGAAGAACTGGTAGGTCAACTTGTTCATATTGATTGTATGTTGCGAGATATATATTTATTGACCGCCGTGGTTTTTGGGTGCAGGAAAAGCGAAGCGAGCTGTCTCCGATATGGAGGCATATGTAGCAACTAGGAGGGTGATCGGAGGGCACCTTAATGCGACCAGTAGCGATAGAGAACTTATGTACGATTTCGATCATTTTATCCACGATGATTTTCGCTCCCTAATGATTTTGTCCAACAGTGCATATCTTGATCTTTGCTAAGGAGATTCATGGCCAGTCTGACGTCATGAATTCACCACTAAACGCGAAAGATCTTTGTGTACAAAATTTGAAAGGGAAGAAACATGGTCGTTTCTTCATGGGTGCGGGTACATTAGCACACCGACAACCCTCTCTGAGGTCCGATCCACGAGTCTTGCATCAAGCGATGAAGTACACCTTCAAAGTCGGCAACAACCATCACATGTTTCCCGATCTCGATTTTACGAGCTTGAAAAAGCTGACGACGAAATTGAGGCTAGGCAGTGGTTGGAGCAAATGCTCCTGCGAGTTAGTTGGGCGTGGTAGTACAATAACAAAGTAATATGCATATATATATATATATATATATATATATATATATATATATATATATATATATATATATATATATATATATATATATATATTCATACTTAGCTAATGTATGGCAATGTGCAAACAAATATCACGAGCACTTTCGGGACCGAGGACTCGACTTAATGCCTCTTCGTCGGGGAACCACTTGCCTCCCTTATCTGCTCCGGTTAGTAGCGCATCTTGATTATTATATTGTTAGTATCTTATATTTGCTTGATTTAGAAGACATTGAAATGACATGCAATGTAATTATTGGTCGCTCTTGCAAATTTCTTATAATGTGATTTCTTATGAAAATGTAGGAGCGGTGGGATCGATTCTTGCTAATGCTCAAAGTGAAGATCTTTGGTCCTAATGTTCACACGGCGTCCATCGCCGAGAGGCCACCACAGTGCTTGCTATTTTCATGATCTACTAAAGGATACCAATATTAGAAAACATTCACAATCGGTGATTGCTAAAAATGGATAAAAATGGCTTCATATATAACTAATTCTCTATATCTATATCATAAATTCTTTTGAAATGTGTCAACATATAATAATTTGTATGTACACTCCTTTCTATGAATTTGATGATAAGTGCTTGAGACATAAATGTTGATCGATAGTTCACAATGACAAAATATTGAGAGTTGGAGTTTAACATTTTTAGCTTTTGTGCTTTTCATGTTCTATATTGTTAGGTGCTAATAAGCACGTCAACATATGAATTTGCGAGCTTTTAAAAGGTACATCATACAAGTGGATACCATGCATGTAATTATATATCTAACAAGATATCACTCCTCGCACCTCTTAATTAAGTCCATATATAGTTTTAGCTCATTCCTTTTCTGATAGTACATCATTATACTCAAATTTCTCTTGCATGTCTTTGTAGATGACATAAGTAAATGATCAATTAGGCCACAAGCTAGTGGCCCACACCCGAGCATGCCCTTAAGCGATTTGCCATGTTATTAGGTTGCTCATCATGATTTAAAGGAATTTTTTGCTTTGTCAATAGTTTGGTTAATTATCTTTTCATGCATCAATTCCTAACTTTAGTTGTAACATCGCACTAATATTAAGTTTTGCTCTATCTGAGAACTTTGAAAATGATGCTCTCATGCACGGAAGATTGAAGCGAGAAACTCTGTGCATGCAAATGGTTGTAATGATACTTGCTATTTGGAAGCTGTCATATGTATAATAATGCCTTATGCTTACATTTTCGAACTTGAACTTGAATGTTGTGAGCTCGGGAACTGTTATGATGCCTTTTTTCGATCTATACATATATATATACATATATTGTGGAATGGATGGATGGATGGATTATTTGATAGCTGTGGAATGGATGGATGGATTATTTGATTCTTTGTGGAATGGATGGATGGATTATTTGGCTCTTTGTGGAATGGATTTTAAATGAATTTGTGAAAATTGGGGTTCATTTGGTTTGTCGTTTTCCGAGTGTCTTCTCTCTTTCCAGTGTTTGGCACTCGGAAATAGACTAAACTTTCAGTGTCGACACTGGAAAGCGATAAACTTTCACGAGTGTCGACACTCGGGAACACTTGTCGTGGCGATTTCTGCGGATCCGATGGAAACTTTCGAGTGTCTTTTCAGCGTATTGCGAAGTGTTGACACTCGGGAATACTTCCGTTCTTGAGTTGAGAAGCCGTTGACATTGTTTTTCTTTGAGTGTCTAACTTTCGAGTGTCTGAGATGCACTCGGGAAAGTGATGTTTCAGTGTAACACTCGGAAACCGATTCTCTCCGACTAATCTATCGAGTGCTGTTTCCGAGTGTGACACTCGGAAATATATTGCAGTGTGTATCTCCCTTTCGAGTGTTTTTGGCACTCGGGAAAAATCTGTTTCTGGTAGTGACTGATCTCTGGAGAAAATATTTTCACAGTGATATCCTTTTTATAGATGGGCTGAAGAACGAGCTTGCTAGAAGTGAAGTGAGCTTTGCGTGTACTTTGATCTCGTGCTCTGAACTTTGAAGCCTTAATGATTATTAATTCTTGCGATGTGTACATGACGTACGTTGAGGTCTATGTACTACAGATTTTTCCTCTTCGACCGTAAGAACACGAATTCGTTGATCGATATCGTCCATGCGAGACTTGAATCGTCCAGTCCTGGTTGTTCATCAATTTCTGCGGTTCTTAGTCTCCCACGCGCGGGAGGTTTCGGCCAAATTTCCGGTGTAAAATTTGATGGGATCCGGCCAAAACGGGACGCTTTGCAAGTGGAATAGTACAAATCAATGGGTGCCAGCCCTGTTCAGCTAATAGCTGGTGAGGTACCCTTAAAAAAAGCTGGTGAGGCCAAATCATGTGCTTGTTGCCTATCTCTTGCAGTGATCTTAGAAAACAAAAGAATTGTTCATACACATGTATACCACTTAAAAGGACATGTTATACCTCTTTATCAATTTTGAACCGTTTGAATTTGTTTATGCTGTGATATGAGCGGTTATCCTGAGCGGTTTTTAACCGTATGTGATAAGATATAACACAGACGGTTTTTTGTTGAAACCGTCTGTGAAGGGTTAGTATCACAGACGGTTTCCACCAAAAACCGTCTGTGATACGTAGGATATCACAGACGATTCTATTTACAAACCATCTGTGATTTGAGACATATCACAGACGGTTTGGAAAAAGAACAGTCTGTGATATTCTACGTATCACAGACGGTTTGTAAATAGAACCGTCGGTGATACTATATCTTCACATACGGTTTCAATAAAAAACCATCTGTGATAGTTCTTTATACCTAACTATTTTTTTTTTGATTTTTGGCTAGCCTCAGGAATTGCTAGCCATGCCCTCTGAAAACAAGCATCTGAAACAGATACAACACAGATAATCAATTGTTGACAACTCAAAGTGATCATTTACATCTCAAAATAAATTACAAAAGAATTTGTTCAAGTATTGTCGCTATAGTTACAATTGGATTACAATTGAATCAATTGTTTGAAGGTGGTTGAGAGGTGTCGACGGAATGAAACTCTCCATCGGTGTTAATGACCTCAAGCGTCGCGATTTCTTTCACAACTAGTGCATCTAAATCTATGTTCAAGCCACATAAGCTAGCAAGAGTAAAATAGTAAGTATATATATTTAAATTTATAATTAGAAAATAATTATTTTGAGATTAACAAACCTCGGGATTATTTATCTTAGCACTCATGATTTCTTTGCATATGATGGCAAACATAGAATGCACATAGGTAATCTTATTTTCTTTGGTGACCTTTGCAAAAACAGAATTACATATATAGGTATAGTCGATTCGAGACATATTATTACAGTATGATATAGGATTATTGTGTTGTAGCGTCTTAGAAAATCGCGTCTGTGTTACAATGTGGCGCTCGATCCCTTGTATGCCCTCCGTTGGCAACATAGGCGATGAATGACCTACATGATTTCAAAAAGTTATCATCGGCCATTTCAAGCGAAGGAAGACTACAATAGAGTTATATATAGAGAAATGAGCATATCTGTCGAGTATTCCTTTCACAAGGGTGAAGTCGTGGGTTTTGTTGAGTATAGAATCAAGGTATATTACCTTATTCCTCTTTGGTATAATGACTAAAAGGATCGATGGTACCTACTCATGTATGTCGCTATAGTCATTAAACCTAAGTTCTGTTATTGTATAAAGTACAAATGAAATTTATATAGCAAATAGTGAAGCACTTACTTCTGGTTGTAAGGCACCACTATGTAGTTCTTATAAGTGACACTAATGTTTATGACAAAAAATATAATAGTATTTCTTATAAGTGACAATTCTCATATACATATGATTAATCTGCATTGTTATAATCTAGACATGCCAGAAATAAGCAATGTAGATAATTTATTCTCTCATTAATGCTATTATTTCTAGGCACTCGAGTAAACGTGGAAGCCCCTTTTAACATCGTTTTAATAATAACTATCCAAATTCTCCGCGCAACCGTACTGCTAGATACTGTAATACATATTTTAATATTTTAAAAAATAGAGTTGTTTCTTATACAACTATAACCACTCTAATATATGCCCGTTTGATCTAGACTATTATAATTTGGACCACACAAAATCGGCGGTGTAGATCTTTCTCATTTTCTTCTGAGTATAACATGATAATTTATAACCCTTAAGAGTGGACATAGTGGTTTCTTTTTTCTTTGTTTTAATAATATTGTAGATAGATATATATAATAGATGGATAGCACTTAGCAAGCGCAGATCTTCTGAACATAACATAGAAAAAAAACTAAATATCGAGAAGACAAGCCATAGTCACTAGTTTTTTTTTTAGGTAGCCATAGTCACTATTTGTGTAGAGGTGAAGAAATACTATATATATATGTTGAGCATACAGAATCATCGCGCATGCATGCACCTATGACCTATCCATACGTGATACGTGTTAATTAACTACACTTGATCTATATATAGGATGATCGGCTCTCATAAGAATGGAGAAAAAACAACTAATCACGCGAGAACATATATAGGCATGCAGTAGCTACAAGTCGGTAGTTCAACGTGCATGCATGTGCAAGTCCATGCATGCACGGTTTAATTCATCGCACGCTCAATTCCATTAGTCTTTAGCAGCAGTAACCAGGCGGGTTAGGCCCGACTTCAAAATCTCGTCAACGTCCCAACCGATCCACTCTGCGACCAGCCGTCCCCTCCATCAGTCTACGCCGTCGCGATGGCGGCGACGAGGACGCTCAAGATCAGCAGCAACAACGCCACCTTCGCCGTCGCCGCCGCCACCGCCACCACCATGTCACAACTCACGAGATCGCTATCTGGAGTTGTTTTCTCTTCTTGAGCTATCTAGCTCTCAGTTTGCCGCACTGATCTCTGGAGAAAATATTTTCACGGTGATATCCTTTTTATAGATGGGCTGAAGAGCTAGCGTGCTAGAGGTGAAGTGAGCTTTGCGTGTACTTTGATCTCGTGCTTTGAACTTTGAAGTCTTAATTCTTGCTATGTGTACATGACGTACGTTGAGGTCTATGTACTACAGATTTTTCCTCTTCGACCGTAAGAACAAGAATTCGACGAGATCGTTTGATCGATATCGTCCATGCGAGACTTGAATCGTCCAGTCCCTGGCTGTTCATCAATTTCTGCAGTTTTTAGTCTCCCACGCGCGGGAGGTTTCGGCCAAATTTCCGGTGTAAAATTCGATGGGATCTGGCCAAAACGGGACGCTTTGAAAGTGGAATAGTACAAATCAATGGGTGCCAGGCTGCCAGCCCTGTTCGGCTAATAGCTGGTGAGGTACCCTTAAAAAAAGCTGGTGAGGTCAAATCATGTGCTTGTTGCCTATCTCTGGCAGTGATTTTAGAAAACAAAAGAATTGTTCATACACATGTATACCACTTAAACGAACATATTATACCTTTTATCAATATTGGTATACTTAAATACTGATTCTAAGAAACTCCAATGCGACGTGGTTGAAAATTTTTCATCAGATCCCTTTATTCTTACTATACACCCTTTTCCATATATAAAAGGGCTATATACACAAATTATGCTATAAAAAGTGGATTTGATGTTTTTCGTGGAACTCACTTGGTATCTATACATATACTAATTGGAGGCTCTCCTAGAAGCTCCCATATTAATCCTAGGAGTAATAAAGGGTAGAAATTCTCACATTAATCGAAGAAAAAGAAAAAAAAACTAAAAATTCCCACATTAATCAGAGAAATCTAACCATCCAATTCTATATAGATGGTGCAACCTACGGTTTGAATTTTTTTTTGCATCCGGCAGCCTGGTGCAACCTACGGCTTGGAATTCTTTTTGTATCCGTAGCTTTGCTTGGACTCGATTCAAACTTTCGAAGACCCAACAAACTCGAGAGGCCTGCATGGACTCCTGCGGCTAGATTCAGAAAAAAAAACCTACATGGACTCCTATTCAAGGTTTTTTGTATGCCGTGCAGGCAATCCGCCTGAGGAGATCGTCGTTCAAAAGTTGCCCTGACACGGCCAGTGTTTAAGCCTAGAGATTGGCGGTGTCCTTCCTTTGGTTCTGATGTGAGAGAAGTAGAGATCGATAGAGCAATAATCAACTGGTGATCGAGATAAGCTAGGGAGGAGGAGATTCAAGAGAAGACAGCAGGCAGGTATGCAGCCCATCCATTCCCATGGGCTAGGTTCTTGGATAAAGTATTTAGTCTCCATCTTGAAAGATAAAATAATTAAATAAAAAATTCATAGATTATGATAATAGTACTTAAAATAAAATTTATTGAGAATGGATTAAAGTACAATCTGATTTTGATTTTAATTTTAATCACCAATGACTGAGAACATGTTTAAGTTCTACAAAGGACAAAGTGCTCATGATTGACGAATTGATACACACCAAGTCAATAACACTTTGTGTTGATGCAACAGGAAAGAAATCAGAGCATCACTGAGAGAGATTGTACAAAAGCTAGCTACTTTGCTTTCATTACTAATAGATGCAAAGTCCTCATGTGCCATTGATGGAAACTTAGAAGAACCCTGATTGATGGCTGTTCATGGTTCAATCACTGAGAACGATATTGAAAACAGAGGAATTCAAGTGCAAGAAAGCAAGATGTGAAGCTGTAATTCATAGTCTAGCAGCATCTAACAACTAGAATTTTTAAACCACCTTTATAGATAATATAAAAGTTCAAAAATCGAAGTTTTAAATTTAAACCAGCCTTTTCTGTCAATGTATATACAAACTCCGAATTCATATTTCAAATATATATATTTTTAGTATTCAAATATTAGTGTTTTCAATGTCTAAAGTTTGTAGATTGATTATGGCATTGCAGTGGAAGCTCACCATGCCAACTAAGAAATAAAGTTTTATCTATTCAAGCTAAGGTAGGATTCTACAAGTTCCTACCAGTTATTTATCAATAAAAAAATATTTTTACTTATATAGACCGTGCAGGTGCAGGTTGATAACTAGTTATTATAATCACTATTAGAGTATGCTCCAAAAGATAAAAGAGGTATAACAACATCATATATATTCTAGTTAAATTGTGAACGGGAGACTAATTATTTCTTCCATTTTAGCGCTCAGATTTTAAATTAGCAGGTTCTATGTACGTAACCGACCATTGCATAGCCCAAAGGTGGCATCTTGTTTCTCACCGACCACGGTTGGGTGGATTATTTGTATAGATTTTTCACTATAATTTCACGGGATTTGAACTAAGGTACTAAATAGAGTTGGTAGTAGCCGCTATGGCGGTAGCGGGGTGTAACATCCAAAATTTTCAATTTTATGAAAAATAAATTAATTTTTTTTACGGTTGATATACAATAGAACGAGTTAGTTAGAGAAATCTTCACTATTCCAGCAAGATTTTGCTCTTACAACTTTATAAAAGATTATTTCAACTACCTGTTACATCCAAAAGTAGAAATAATAAGTGATTTTGAAAAGCCAACGTATTGCCAACATGAGCTTAAGTATTTAACTATGGTCTGATTAACTAGGATGATATATATTTGGCCGAGGATGTTATATATTTGTAGTGGAAAAAAATTAACGGGGCCAGGCTACCTTGACCGGCTGTTCAGAGCAGCAAGGCATAGTCATGGGAGTTGACCATTCTTTTGTACTAGGGTCATTTCATTTAGTCTCTTTGAATGGTTGGTCAAAGTCAAATAGCTTGAAAATTATTTTCTAACTTGCTGGGAGGGTAATGTTATATTGAGAAGTCAAACCATTCAAATACAACAGCGGTCTTTGAAACACCTGAAAATTTTCAAATTAGATTTGAGTTTGATTTGAATCTCGTTTTCAAATCCAGTTTAGCAAAATTCGCCAAATTCATCAAAACTCAAAACCCAAAACCCAAATCCTTTCCCTTTTCCCTTTTCTCCCTCGGTCGCGTCCTCGCCCAAGCCCGCTTCACCCCGGCGCCCGGCGCGTCGCCATGGAGGCGTAGCCGCCACCGCCTCTAGCTGCTCCATGCCAAGATCGCACCGCAGGCGCCGCCACCTCGCCGTGCCACCTCCCTCTCGCCATCAATGCGCGCCGCGTCCCATCGCCCGCGCCACCTCCGGCCTCGCTCCAGTGGGAGAGCCGGTCACCGCCTCTCCCGCGCCTTCAATGCGCGCAAGGCTCCCGCTCCAAAGACCACCTCTGACCCGCTCCGGTGAGGGTGTCGCCGCCAGACACGACGCAGCCCACACCCTACCCATGCCGCCCACTCCGTCCGCACGCACAAAAACCCTCGCCCAACCACGTCGCTGCCCCTCTGCGGCGTCGCCCATCTTCGCCCTGCTCCCCGCCTTCTTGGGGCTATAAAGCCGCCCCTTGACCATCCAACTCACTTTGACCCTCTCCTCCCCACCCACCTTCGTCCCCAAAGCGGCAAGAGCCGCGCCGCCTCGGTTCATCCATCCTCGTAAGCGGGTTCACCCTCCCTCCAGATCCACCCATTCCAAACACGAACCCTTTCCCCACCCTCGGCCTCAGATTAGCGGATCTGCCGGCGCCGCGCCTTCTCATCTGCCGTCCCCAAACCCAAACCAAATCCAAATGCACCCCACGCAAAACCCTAGAGTTAGATGCCACCTACAAGCGAAGCCCTTCTCGCCGCCCTTCCCGTTGCCGGTGGCCGTCATTGTCGTTGCTTGGTGCCGTAAGCCGCGTGCGTTGCCCTAACCACTTGCCCAGCCGAGGGCGCTATGGCGAAGGTAGCGCCCGCAACCCTAAACCTTTGGCCGTATTGTTGGCCGTCGGGCCGGTTCAACCAAATGGGCTCGGCCCATTTTCCTAAGCCCGCTACTGTGCTAAGCCGATTACTGTTCACACGTGTTTTGATCCAACACTGTTCACTGCACAGTACTTTCCATTACTGTTCACCCGAAAAACCAAGTACTGTTCACAACCCAGCACTGTTCATTCCAGATTAAGGCCACACACTGTTCAAACAGTAAACTGATTACTGTTCCTAAAACCTAGATTAGTGGTTAATTACTGTTTATATCTAATTAATAGGTATGAACAATAAAATGGTCACTATTCATCGAAAACCCTAAATTGATATTATATATCCATTCTGACCGTCTCGAACTCATAAAGCCCATTCCTAACTCCGTTCAGCCATATCCAACTCCTGTTAAAACCTTTACCTCTTTAAGTTGATTCTTTATCTCCTTTTATATTTTTGTTGTACTTGGATTCTTTTTCTAGGCTCATTCCTTGTTGAGTCAAGCGTTTTATTTGGTTTTTGTGTATTGCGCTAGGTTTCGGCACGACGAGCCAAAGACAAGACATCTCGGGGACGAGACCGGGAGCAGCGAGAGCATTTCGGGACTTGAGCAAGGAGGCAAGTTGCATACCTTGAACATATTGAACCTACATTCCATATAATTCATATTATTATCTTCATTAATATATTTTAGCCAATTATTTCAACAAAGAAATAATACTTTGGAATGCCATGTTGAATAGATAAAACCCTTCACCCCACATATCAAATCACCCATTCTTGTAGGCCATTTTCATTTTGATAAAATTAGTCCACATAAAATAATAGCAAATATTCATAAAGTCTTACAAAACTCTTTTCTAAATACTAATAAGGAAGGTTGGCTTTGAGCCAATAGACTTTGGTGTGAAGTTGAGGGTTGAGTCCAAAAGTTGGATAACCCAATATACTTGGTAAAATAAGTCATCGATGAGATCTAGAGGTGGGCTGACCACAAATCGGTGTTGGGCCATCGCCTCCTTTGGATGACAAGTAAGGACAAGAACCATGTGCCAAGTAACAGACACAGAAAACCGCTCAACCACATGCGTGGTCATTACTCCCTAACTTAGTACACTGCTTTTCCAATTGAATATCTACAATATCAAGGGCGAGACAGGGGTGGGCCTGGAGGGACACTCGCTGGTCTACGCAACGGTATGGACCTGTCAGCATCGGGGCACAAATTCCACTATTGGCCGGTGGTCTCTCGAGGGCTGTATGGATTTAGACCTACCGGGTAGAGGCTAAAAAGGAGAGCAGTGAAAAGGCTTTGTTATCCCAACTCAGTTGTACGCAAACATGTTGCGTGACAATGTGAGTTTGAGATATCGTGTGGGTAAAGTTGGGCAACTCTGCAGAGTGTAAATCAATGTTATTCGAGTACACCGTGCTTCCGGTTAATGAAGCTGTGTTCATGGGTGATTCCAATATACAAGGCATAAGTAGGTTTCTACGATGTTAGTTGGTAATTTCAGATGTTGTAAACCCTGTGGCTATATTTATTCTTGTTTCTTGTCTTTATTTATGGTTAAGCTTTCAAATTCAACTATTGCATTCCACATATGCCTGTATTGGTAAAACTGTACCATTCCGTTGATATTCCCAGCATGTAGTTAAATAACATTTCCTATGCAATTTGTTGAGTCACGGTAGTAGTACTTATTCTCACTATCGAGGCGGGCTCTTTCGGAAGTGCTGTTGCACTTTCGGCAAAGGCACTTTTACACTCTGTAAAGCCTTTGCCGAGTGCAACACTCGGCAAAGAGCCTCCGTCGAATCCCTTCCTAGAAAAGCTGCTTGCCGAAAGTGCCAAATTCGGGCACTTTCGGCAAAGGCTTTTGCCGAAAGTGCCGTATGGGCACTCGACAAAGATTTGACGCCGTCGGCGCAATCTATATTTTTAAACCTCTTTGCCGAAAGTGCCACAAAGACCGCACTTTCGCAAAGCGTGTTTTTTATTTTATTTTAAATTTTCTTTTGCCGAGTGCAATGGGCATTGCACTTTCGGCAAAAGCGTTTTTTTTTTTTTAATTTTTTTTGCCGAGTGCAATGGGCATTGCACTCGCAAAGCGTGTTTTTTATTTTTTAAAGGTTTTTTGCCGAAAGTGCAATGGTCATTGCACTCGCAAAGCGTGTTTTTATTTTTATTTTAAATTTTCTTTGCCGAGTGCAATGGTCATTGCACTCGCAAAGCCACCTCTAAAATTCCTTTTTTTTTGGTTTTTGCTTTTCCATTTAAACAACAATGCATATATATATAATAGAAACCACAATTCAACAAAGAATAAATTACAAACCACATTTATATATTACAAACGACCAAATTTGTCCGAATCCACAATTTATTACAAACCACAAGTTCATAGTCCACAAGTTCACAAGTTCGATACATAGAAACTACTCGCAAGCGGCTCACGGCGATCGCGCTTCAACAGGCGATCCCGGCTGACGGTCCGGTGCGGATGGTCTGACTTATGGATGCGGCGACCCTCCGACCTGGTTCGACGCCGCCCGATGTCCGCTGACAAAAAGAAGATATTGCACGGAGTGACAAGATAAAATGTAAGGAGTTTAAAGAAAAGTTGAAAATTTCGCCCTCCTCGCACGGGCGTTTCAAAACTCAGAAGAAAAACGTCAAGACGAAGGTCGACAACCACATTTCCGACGGCGGCCGCCACATCAACTAACCCGCACGAAGGCCCACACATCAACAAATCCGCACGAAGGCCATCTCTAGGTTTGACACTAAGCATGAGCACGTAAAGTAAAACATACTCACCGGAGTAGACTGTGGTGGTGGCTGTGGTGCAAGCGGTGTAGTGGATTCGCCAACCTTGTTGCTCCCCAAGTTGTTGCACGAACTCGAGCAAACCTTCTTCTTGGCCTCAACGACTTGTAGCCTCGACGCCGGCCTCCCGCCGCCCGCTCAACCGCCTGGCGCTTCTGGGCCTCCTCATGGGCCCGGTTGTTGCATCGACCTGCAACATTTGACCCCAATGTTTCAATATTGCGAGCTAAGGAACGAAAAGTCAAAGAACGCATTTAATGTTGCGGAATACTTACCGGGAGTGCCGCCACTGCTTGTCGTGGCCGCTGGCTTATGGGCACGCTAGAGCTCGTGCTCGCCGCTCGAGGCGGTTCAGGAGGAGTAGAGCCCGTGTTGAGGACGCCGCCGCCAAGCCGTAACCGCCCATGCTTTTGCCTTCCCCACCCGCATCACGATCTCAGATCAAGGCGCCTCGGTCCTCGGATCGTAGGGCGGCCCAGATCGACCTTGCCGCCTCCGTAAGAAGTGAGGCGGTGGACGCTGGAGTTGGTGTACGCCTCGGCCCGTGATCCGGGTTGTACTCGATGTTGACCTTGCCGCCCATGTGGGCGAGCAACGCCGTGAGTTGGCCAATTGGTCACACCGCGCGCCGATCGCGAGAAAGACAACAACATGTGGTTAGAAATCATGCAGAATTGAGCGCGGCTAGATTAGACAAATGGTGCAGACTTACATATGTCTTTGCATACTTGTTGAGGCTGGCGCTGCCCTGATGGTGAGGGGCACCTTGCATCAGCGCTCGCTGGTCGCTTTTCTCCTGGTGCCCTTCTGCCAGTCCGCGTCCAGCCATTTCTCCACTATAGCAAATTTCAAAGAATCGGAACATTTTTGCTGCAAACAAGGTACATTTGGGACTAGATATACTTCATACAGTTACCTAGTAGTGCAAAGTTCTGAAGATTTCCATCTCTCAATTCAACTCACAAAACAAAAACCATGTAGAGTTCCACATGAATCTAAATTAAAGCCATATCACATAAATACAAGACTTCTCTAATTATCTACGACAAGAAACTTCCAAGTTGACTTGCAACCCAAAGTACCCAAACTATGTATCACAAAAGAACTCCAAACTATCTATGACCTAACACTCTCTCAAAAAACTATGGCCTCAAATCGTTTTTTCACCATACACATTGCAAGAATCAATGCTTACAATAGAGTTAATGAACATATGCAAACAAAAAATTATGATTTTACAACCGAGATGTGACATTAACCAATGCGGGCATGGATGATCGATCGATTAGCCACAACTCAAATCCCCGCTAAACAATATCCACCAAACCAAATACAAATCCTCGATGTCGAAGGAAATCAAACTATCTGCATGCCAAAATTACAAATCAATCCATTCGCCTTGCATTGTTCCACATTAGTAAGGCTCCAAAACAAACCTACGAGGCTACGATCATCGACATCCATCTAAATACGGCTCTAAAGTGCAACATTACCACCCAATCCAAAGCACCCAAACCAAAATCGATCAAACCCTAGTCTTATCAAGCAGCTTTCACCCTCAACAACGGGAAAAACAGTGGAGATGTATGGAAACATGGGTACTGATCAAGGACAGGTCCTGACCGCTTTGCCGCTTCGCTGCCTGCCGGCCTGCGGTTGCCGCTGGCGCTGGCGTGCTGAATAAGGGCAAGGCGCGCTTACTCGCTTTGTTTTTGGCGGGTTGCCAGAAGCCGCGTTACCGCTGCACGCCATCGCTTCGCCGCCGGCCATCACACGGCCGCTTACCGGCCACTGATAAGGCTCATGCTCGCCTCGCCCTCTCCTGCCGCTGCTGCCGCAAGCCCTCTCGGCTGCCCGCCGCCAAGGCCGCTTAGCCGGATCTGGAGGACTGGAGGAGGATCGGAGGAAGCCAGAAGGAGGAAAGACCCTATGCGTTTCTCGCCCTTGAGGCCTTGATGCGAGGAGACAGCGAGGGAGACTAAGGGGTGGAAGAAGGAAGAAGCCACTGTTTAAGCTTATATCGAGGGACCTTTAGTCTCAAGCAGATACTAACCGACTAAAGACCTTAGTCCCGTGGTAATATCTGGATCGGGACTCGAAAGGTCGGACCTTAGTCTCGGTGGTGCCACTGCCGGACTAAAGGTTTTGCTGGGACATATGTTCCAGAGAACCTTAGTCCCAAGCAGTAATACGGACAGGGACTAAAGGTGGACCTTTAGTCCCGGGTGGTGCCACTACCGTGACTAAAGGTTTTATGCTGGGACATATTTTCCAGAGAACCTTTAGTCCGTGGGTGTGTGACCTTTAGTCCCGGCTGGTGCTCGGCTTTTGTTTTTTAAAAAATTTCTTTGTTAGTGCCACTCGCACCGGCACTTTTTCAGCGAGCCTTGTTCAAGATTTCCAATTTTTTTGTTTTTTGTTTTTGTTCCCATTTTTGCAGTTCTTTTGTCTTATTTTGTTTGAAATCCACACATCTCCACACATCACATGTGAAGATGTGGGTTTTAGGCATCCGACGCTGCAACTTGCTCAAACCTTCTCAATTTTTTACCATAGACTCTACATGCGATAACACGACGCCTCCGACAAGTTTCGCCATTTTTGACTTCGCTCGATTTTATATAATTTAAATACACTTTTCGCAGTACCTCATCATGTTACGCCAACAAGATGCTCGAAATTTCATATGAGTTCCTGGATACGCCTCAACATACACCAAATATCATGAATATCATTTTTGAACGATCAATTCGATTATTTCATGCACTCGCAGCTCAAATTTGAAATATTCCATAAAATTCAACTAAACAAAAAAACTAACGAAATATAGCAAAAAGTCAAAATTGTCCCAAATTTGAACATGGAGTTTTAAATAATGTGGGAAGGCCTCACAAAAAAAATGGGTAAAAAACCAAAAAAATTGCCGAGTGCCTACCGCACTCTAAGAAAGAGGTCCTTTGCCGAGTGTCAGTGAAGTGGCACTCAGCAAAGAAGGATCTTTACCGAAAGCAGGAATTGGCACTGGCAAAGAATTTTTTTTAAAAAATTTGACGGCGTAGGGCTCCTACCATCAAGGGTCATTTTTTTGCCGAGTGCACTTTTTGTCGAGTGTTGCACTCCAAAAGAGGGCTTTTGCCGAGTGTCGCTTTGCCGAAAGTGTCGGCACTCTAGGGCACTCGGCAAAGCCACTCTTTGTCGAAGTGTTAGACTTTGCCGAGTGCCACCTACCTCGCAGACACTAAGAAGAGTGGTTTCGCCGAGTGCCCGATTTTTGGCACTTTCAAGAAGTGAGGCGGCACTCTAAAACTCTGCTTCTCCGTAGTGTCTTGCTCAACATCAACAAAAGAATTTTGGGAAGATTCGTGTGTTCACGAACGCAGAAGAACCGAAACTGAGACGACTCATCGGTACTAGGGTCTTTTTGCCTAAGCTTGCTTGTGGTTTCGGCACTCTTTTGCAGTGTAATATATTAAATTTGGGCTTGGATGCCCGTTTCCGCTTTCAAACTGGCTGTTAAGCCTTATCTGTTGTAATAAAAGTCTGTCTTTTGTTATAAACGTTTGCTTGCTTGTGAAACCACGACTTTACAACTGTATATCCTGGACAGTTATAAGGATTCTAACAGTCCCTATTTTGGGGCAGTTACAGTCTTGTCCGCTAAATTCCAACAAGCTATATATTTTGTTCCTTCTCAGTAGAAAAATTCAAGAAGCATTTCGTCAGAGCCATATACAGGGGACTTGTTTCATGGAGGACACGTTTCTATGAAGCCATTTAAAAGGTATAAATAGACATTATTCGATAAACCTTAGCAAAGCGCGGGTGGTATGTTAGTTTTGGAGTAATTGATAATTAATCAGTACACACGTACCATGGTCTAATACAAATAAAAAAAGCTACATGAACATACAGAACATGAGAGAAACAAGATAGAGCTAGCACCCAAACATTTGAGTGTTTACTGCGCTCCCTTCCTCTCATTCCACATCCTTTTAAGCCAAGCAACTTATGCTCTGGCGCTTTCAGCGTAATGAACATCTCCCGAACTCCAATTTGACAAATAGCTGAGTAGCGACGAAATGCTCGTCGGAACCAATTTCAACTCCAGCTCGGCAAACTAGCTCCATAACCTCTGGTATCGTGCAACCTTGTTGTCGTGCTCTTTTGCGTTTGGCTCCTGCTTTGAACGAACCGACTGCTCTGGAACGCATATTTGGATTTATGCTATTGTTGCTGGCATCTTCATCCCTCCCGAGTAGCACCTTAGAATCGGTCAGGAGGAGCAGGCCTGGCACAGGCTGACCTCCTCCAGGTGCAGCAGGAGGCGAGTCGTCAACACCGACTGCTCAAGCTTGACGATCTTCCGGACCATGGTTGCAGCTTCCTCTAGACGCAGAGACTGACTTTGCTCTGGCAGAAATCTTTTCCAGACGCAGGAGTACGAAAGGAGGCACGACGACAGCGCCATGGCCGGCCAATCCTTCCATGCCGCCGGCAGCGCTTGTCTTGGCTCTCTTGAACGGATTGATGAAGAGGCCAGCTGATCGTCGGAGAACCGCCCGAGAGCGCCGCCCGTGCTCCCGGCGAGCTCCGTTAGGCGACAGCAGTCCATCTCGCCCAGCACGTGGTCGACGTCGATAGCGGCAAGCTGGAGCTCCATGATGAGGATCAACAGAGCGTCGTTGGGGAGGGACTGACGCCAGTCGACGACGGTGAGCGTGGCACGGGCCATGCTGCTCTGGTTCTTGAGGTGGCGGAAGTCGTCGAGGACGCCCGCGCGAGAGGCCCACTGCTCGAGCTTTCTGTCAAAGCACTTGTCAATGGCTATATGGATAAACCACCCTGCCGCGGTCACCGCAGCGTCCATCGCGCGCTGTGAAAGAGGAGAGCCAAGAACCAGACAGGTGTACGTGAGAAACTGCAGAGAAGCGAAGCGACAGAAGAACGAACGGAACTCACAGTCACAGACAGGCAGCTACCTCCTCCGGTCGGGAAAGTGTGCAACTTTTGAACTGGTGATTAACTGCAGCGAGGACTCGCAGATTCTGGCCACCTGGTTATTAACCCAGAGGATGGGCCACCGCGAAGACTGAAGCCTTCGTCGCTTCGCCATGCAATTTCTACTCATTTCTC